>BLJB01000042.1:0-15380 GCA_013423325.1 Usnea hakonensis | reverse complement strand
AGCCTTAAACTAGTAGTCTATATTATATATAGTATAGCCTTTCTTCCCGTACGCCGCGTATCCTAGGGCTACTACCGGTACTACTATTATATATGTTCGGGTATCGTATATCTGATTATATTCTGTATACCGTACTTCGTTTTTATACGTTCTCGCGATATAACTATATTCCTAGTATTTATAGTACCTAATTAGGGAGGTTATCTAGTCGAATCTCTCTATAGCTTTCATTTTTTTCGCTTTAACGAGTCCGTTTAGTATTAGGGTATCTACTATCTCTAGGGTCGGGAGGTTTAGTACTAATAACGAGTACTTTTTTATCTTATAGCTATTAGATAGCTACCTAATTCCTATAATCTCTAGGTTCGGATATTACTTTTAGTTATCTTATTTAAGCCTCTTCTTTATTCCTAGCTACGCGCTAGTATTAACCCCCCTAACCCTAATACTATATACTATTACTAGGTAGATCTTTTATATTACTCTAGCCGATACGTACCTCTCTATAAGCTAGGACGTATCCCTTTCTAATTCCTCCTTAGCGTCCGTTATAGTTATTTAAATTAGGAGGTCGCCACTATAAAGATAACGCGCTATCTCTAATTAGTTAACCTCCCCTTTTTATATTCGCGTATTCTTTAGCTTTCCTAGGATTTCTTCTACTATTTCTCCTATACTCTTCCTATCCTTCTTATCCCTAACCTATATTAGGAGCTATTTCCATTTTCTCGAATCTTTAGGTTAGATCGTATAGGCTATAGCGCGGGGGGGGGGTCCCCTAGATATTTTAAATAGATTCCCTTAGTTCTATTTAGCGGCCGGGCTATCTTAATATATTAGCGTACTAGTCTAGCTCCTAATCTATTCTTTTTTCTACTAACTAGTCTATTTCTCCCTTTCCTATTATAGCTCTACACGTAGTTTTATAATTATTTCGTTTTAGGTTTTCGCGTACTCTTATATAACTTCTATAGACGCGTTTCCTATTTCTTGGTATTTATCTAGTACTTACCCGAATAGCGTCTTAAGTATTAGAAGTATTATATCTAGGCCCCCTCCTAGTCTTATTAGTACTATAGGCGCGGTAGTCGCGTCCTATTCTATTTCCGCGTCGTTATACCTCTCTTTCTCCGAAGGAGTGTCTCCCTCTACGTCTATATCTAGTAGTATCTCTTCCTTCCCTAATTCCCTACCTATCGTGAATAGCGTCTCTTTATGTTGGTTATTATACTTCATCTTTTCCATTCTCCTTATAGAATATCTAATAGCTAGAAAAGTTTAGAATCTCTTTTATTATAAATAAAAAAGGGGCTATATTAAGTAGTACTATAAATACTTATATTATAGATATATTTAGCTAGGGTTAATAATAATATCTAATTATTTTATTAATAGTTAATATATACTCGAAGATACTATTTAATAATTTAGTTTAATTACTCGATTAAGCTATTTATCTATTAATAATATATAATAGATAATTAATAATCTACCCCTAAAGTCTTAACTAAAGCTTACTAGAAATATAATATAAATAATATATCTTAATTACTAATAATCGATTTATAGAGTCTATATAAACGAAAAACTTTTTAAATAAATAGAAGTATAAATTATTTAGATATTATTATCTTCCTATAAAGAATATAATAGTATATCTTATTAAATCTATTAATAATAATTATAATAGTATTATAGACCTCTTTTAATACTTCTTTACTAAATAGTAGATTTATAATAAAATTAATTATAATAGCCGTTTAAGGCCTATCTAGTATAGGGATAGAAATAAGTTTACTATAAAATAAATATTTAGACTTTTTTATTTTCTAATATATATTATAAATCTAGATATATTTATCTATATCCTTTATTATTTATAGCTAATAGAATTAATATTTAAATATACCGAGGGTTCTATTTCGATCTATATAATTAATAGTTAAAAAGTTATAAAAGTTTTAGAGGACTCTAAATCTTAAGATTTTATTATAAAATATAAATAATTAATTTTTTTAGAAATATAGAAACTCTATTAATTATTTAAAATTAGATCTATTTATAATTTAAGCCTCTAAATAAAATAATAGTTTTTTAATAATCTTTTATAAGATAGTCTATAATAGTTTAAAAATCTTATTTTCTCGCTCTTTAAAGATTTCTAGCTCTAAACCTTTTTACTTTTTTAGAGGCCTTTAGCTTAAAATCCTCTTACTCTAATTAATTTAAATTCTCTATAATATTCTTTAATATCTTATAATCTTTTATAATTAAAATAGTAATTAGCTTAAAAAATAAAATTATAATATATAATATATCGAGCTCGTTATAATCTATTCTCCTTAAGGGGGTATCTATAAGGTTCTATTTTTTAGATTAATACTAGATTTTAAAATTATATATTAATAGGAATTCGGCCTAATAGGCCTATTTTCGACTTAGAATCTTTATAATTAGAAAGAACTTTAAGTTATAATAATCTATAATAATTATAATTTAGTATAATAAGTCTTCGAGGTATTATTATTATATTTAAAATAATATTATAATAGTTAATAATTCTTAATTAGAAGTATAAAAAATATATTTATAAATATAAATTTTCTATTATAAAATATTATTAAATAGATATAGATATTATTTTACTTCTATAAAAGAATATCTAAAATAGTATATATACTAATATCTATCTTAATAATAAAGGGTCTCTAAGGGTTATAATATACTAATAAAAAAGTCTTTATAAAGGTAGTCTTTAACTCTCTAAAAATAAATTCGATAGCGGTTAATTAAATAAAAGACTTTAAGGCCTTTATAAATTTAATTAGATCTTTAGCTATTCTATTATAATTATAGATAAATCTTTAATAGAAATTATAAAATTCTAAGAATAATTAGACTTATTTTATTATTTTAGGGATTAGTTAATTAATAATTATAATAACCCTTTCTAAATCTATTAAGATATTATTAGGACTAATAATATAATTTAAAAACTTAATAATATTAATATTAAATTTATATTTTTCTAGCTTAGTAAAAAGATTATAGATTCTAAAAGTATCTAGAACTTATTTAATATATTTTTTATAATTATTAATATTCTTTAAATAGATTAAAATATTATTTAGATATATAATTATAGTAATATTAATAAGGTATATAAAAGCTTTATTAATATATAATTAAAAAGTTAAAGGGGCGTTAACTAGTTTAAAAAATATTATATAATACTCGAATAATCTTTATTTAATTTAGAAGGCCGTTTTCTATTTATTATCTTCTTTAATTTAAAATAGATTATAAACTCTTTAAAGATTAATCTTAATATATCTCTTTATATAATAAAGTTAATTAAAGATTTTAGAAATTAATAGAATAAGATATTAATTTCTAATAATAATTATATTAAGGTCTCTATAATCTATATAAAGGCGTAGCCCTCTATCTTTTTTTTTAATAAATAGAATAGATACTCTTATAGAGAATTTAAAATATTTAATAAAATCTAACTTTAGATTTTATTTAGTATAGTCTCTTAATACTTCTAATTTAATCTTAGAAAGATTATAGAGAGATCTAAAAGGAGGCGTTACCTCTAATTAAAGATCTATTAAATAATTAAGTTTATCTCTATAAGGGGGTAGTTTAGTACTTATATCTTTATTAAAGATATTAGCGTATTTAATATATATTATTAGAAAGACCTTAGCTTCGCTAGGCCCTATTAAGACCTCTAAAAAGATATAATAGATATATATAATCTTATCCCTAATCTCTTTTTTAAAGTTAAATTATTATAATATTCTAATTTTTTTTATTATAGTTATTTAGCTTATTTTTTAATTAATAATAAGATTTACTTCTCGAAATTATAATAGATCTAAAATAATCTATTAGCCCTTTATCGAGATAGCTCGAAAGATATAATAATAGTTATTAATTCTAATTTAATATAGAATATTAGAGAATACTAGATTAATAGTATTTCTATTAATATTAATTATCTTAGCTATCTTTATATATAATAATATAATTCTTAAAAATTTAATAAAGGATATTTTAATAAAGTTAGTAATTACTCTATAATTTATTAATATTTATAATTATAATTAGGTAGCTATACTATTATAAATTTAGATTTAAATAATAATATTATTTTTTTAGTTATATCTATATTTCTAAAAATTCTAAAAAGTTATTTATAATAGTTTCTACTTTAAGATCTTTTTTAATTCTATAAATTATCTATTTTATTTATATAGCTTCGATCTTAATAAAATTAAAAATATTAAATATCTAATTTAGTCCTTAGAGGCCTTTTAGTCTTATAATATAATCTTAGCTATTATAGATACTCTTTTAAATAATTATAATTTAATAATATTTTAATATAGTTTTTTATCTAATATCTCTTAATATTATAATATTTATATACTTTAATCTCTTATCTCTTCTTTTAATAATTATTATAGATATTAACTTATTTTATTTTATTAACTCTAGAGGTATTATCTAGTCGAGGTAACTATAAGTAGGATCTATTAGGTCCTTTAATAGTAATAGCGAATTAAACCTTCTTTTATCTATTATTTTCTATATTATCTCTATCTTTAATAGTCTTTTTATCTATTTTAATATAGTTTTCTATTTATTAAGCTACTTATTTAAATCCTATAAAAATATCTAATAATATTATCTAAAATTAATAAATTTAATTAAGTATCTTAAACGATAATTTTCTTCTAAACGCGTAATAAATAATAGAGTTATTCTAAAAAAGATCTATTATAAAGGTCTTAAAATAGTTAATAAAGTTTTAAATAAATTTAAAGGATCTTATATAAATATATTTTATTTTAAGTTCTATATCTAATATTATATCTTTAATAGAGTAATTTTCTAATAACTACTTTTATAATAGTTTCTAGTTTTTAAAAGTACTCTAATTCTCTATTAATCTTATTAACTAGATTTATTTCTTAATTTTCGGGCCTAGATAAAAATACGTAGTAGATACTTAAATAGCTAAGTCTTTAATTAACTATAAATTAAAGAAGTTATTTAAGTCTATAATTTATAATTTAATATCTATAGAAGGCCCTATAAAGAGTAGAAACTTATTATATTTAATTTTCTAATCTTATATTATAGTTAATATTTTTATAAATAGAATTATTATAGTACTACTCCTTATTATATAAAAGGGTACTAGGCCTTTAAGATCTATAGATACTCTTCCCCTTTAGGAGTAAAAAGAAGCGTATAATATTATCTCTCTTTCGAGAACTTATATCTACTCTAATAGCTATCTAGTAATCTCTTAGCTAATAGAGGTATCTAGACTTAATAGTAATTTATCTATTTATATTAGAGAGGAAGATAAAATTAGAAGGTCTTTATCTAGTCTTTAAGGGATTATTATTTTATAGTATTCTACTATATTATTATAAGCCGAGCTTCTAGATATAAAGAAGAATTAATATAATAATATTAGACCTAATAGGTCTTATTATATAGTCTCGCTTAGAGTACTTAATATAATAGTAATTATAATCTTAATTCTTAAGGATAATAAAAGATTTAGAGTACTTAAGGTTTATATATAAGAGGCCTTTAAGGCCTAGTTATACCTTCCTAGACTAAGTTATATCTTTCTAGACTAAGTTATTAAGCTATATAAGCCATGCGCTTATAGGGGATAAAGAGGATACTAGAGATAAAAAGAAATTTATATATATTAAAAATAATATATTTAAATTTAATTATTCTAATATTCTTAAATATAATTATTTAGCTATTAATACCTTTAATTTAAGAACTAAAATAAAACTTAATTTTAATAAAATTAGTCTTATTCTAAAATGTACTTTAGTTATAGCTACTATTAATAATATATAACTTTAAGAGATTTAGAGCTAGGCTAGCTATAAATATATAGATATTTATAGCTAGATATAAGTTCTAATAGCCTTAAAAAGAATAAGAGGAGTAGTAATAAGAAGTATTATAAATAGGAATCCTAGAAGTATAAATAAAATTAAGATAGATCTTCTCTTCTTTATTATTTTTATCCTTATTAAACTTACGCTTTTTACTCTTTTAAGCCTTAATAGTAGTAATCTTTATAACTAAAATAACCTTTTTAACCTTAATTTTAAAATTTTTAGACTTTAAATAAAGATATAATATCTAATATTTAAATATAGTATACTTATCTTTTTTTCTAAACTTTTTATAGTAACTATAGATATTATAAGACTTAGTTAAAGTAGACTTTACTTTAGTAGTAGCTATAGTAATATAAGCCTTATTCTAGTAGACTTATATATACTTCTCTTTATTTATTATAGCTAAAGTAACTTCCTAGAAAATATAGATATTATTATTATAAAAGGTATATATCTAAATATAAGATATTTAAAAAATATTATAAATATCTTCGAGCCCGATTAGATATAATTAAATAAGGTAGGCCTAAGGGAGCTTAAAAGATTTATAAAGATTAGTAATTATAATATTAATTTACTAGAACTATTTTATATAATCTATAATATCTTTAATAGTATTATTAGATAAAATAAAGGAGTATAGCTAGTAAATAAATTTAATATATACTCTAGACCCTTTCGGCTTAAAATTTTAAATAATTAAATCTAGTATTACTACTTTTTATAATTCAACCGAATTTTGGCCGTTAGCGAAACCATAATCGCTCCCCCACCCAAATTTAGTATAGGAACTACTAAATATAAGCTAGATACTAATAACCTCGCTATTACTATAGAGATTACTAAGAAAAGCGTAGAAGAGGTATATAACCTTATTAGTAGCCCCCGTAATAATTTAGTATAGTAGCTAGGTATATACCCTCGCTATTACTATACCTCTCGGCGGCCTTCTCTATAATTATAATATAGTATTTAACTCTACCTCTTTTATATATATCTCTTTTATTATTACTATTTTTTTTATATCTTTTATAACTACTATAAAAGGTCTTATTCTACCTTTTTTAATACTCTATATAATCGCTATATATCTTATTATTACTATTATAATAGGCCTCTCGTATTTACTCTAGATTAAAGCGGCTATTAAATATAATTTAGAGTATAGGCGAACGGATAGTAATATCGCTTTAAAGTATTAAGTTAATAAGTCTTTAATATATTAATATTATAAATATTAGGAGGAGTAGGGGGAGGTAGTCTTAAAGCCTCTTAGCTATAAAGGACAATCTCGTACTCTAGATCTTATTTATAGTATAGTACTTTTTAACTACCTCGATAAATACTCTATAGTATATCTAAATAAGATAAATCTACTATATTATATAAGCTTAAATATCTAGATTTTAGTCGAAAGAAGTGTAGATAGATAGCTATTTAATATAATTAAGATCTATAAGACTAATAGATATAATAACTAGTCGGATAGCGAGGTAATTAGCTAGTATATTTAGATAAGAGTACTTTTTCTAAATATACTAATAAAAGCTCCCTCCCTATCGGCTATAATATACTAATTAAGATCTAGAAGATAATTATTCTATTAGATAAGCCCTATTTAGTATTATATTTACCCTAATTAAGAGTCTAAAGAGGTATAAGAGGTAGAGTATCTTACTAATAATTATTTTAGAAAGGTATATTATCTATACTATATATTAAGGCTCTATTATTATTAAGATCTTTAAAGATTTTATATAATATTAGATCTTACTACTCTATTCGCCTATACTAGGCCCTCGCTTAATATTAATATATAATAATTATAAGACTTATAAGTCTTAAGAACTAGAAGATATATATTTAGAAATAGATATTAAACTAGCCTTTTTATTACTATATTTATTTAATCTAAATTTTATTAAGACCTCTTTTTTAATCCTAAAAGTATAAATATACTAAAACTTCTATATATATAAAACCTATTTTAATTAGAATAAGGCGGGATTTAAAAGCTTTCTATATACTATTATAGCTACTTAAAACTATAGGGTAATTAGTAATCCGATAAAGCTATTTAAAAAGGCTAAAGTTAATATTAATAGAGGCTAAAAAAAAATTAATATAGCTCCGCCCTAGTAATAATATAAATTTTTTTTTAGAGGTACTATAAGACTCTACTAATAAAAATTATAGTATTTAGAGAGCTAAACTATATTAGAAGTACTTCTAGAAACTATTATCTACTCTTACTACCCTACTTATAAGAGGTCTATACTATTAGGGCGAGGTAGGAGGTAAGGGTAGAGATAAGAGATAAAGATAGAGAGTAGATATATTAAATATTTATAATCTCCTTACCTTTATCTAAATATTAATATATATATAAAATAAGTAGATATAGCTTTTATAGTACTAGAAAGAGTCTTATTTATTATATAGAAAGGCCTAAAAATTATCTAGATTCTTACCGCCTATAAGATCTAGGTCTTAATTCGCGTTATCCTAAATAATATCGCTATATAGGAAATCTAAATTAATCTTATCTATCTTAATTAAAGACTTTATTATATTTTTTCGCTAGGCGGGGTATTACTATATATCTTATTTATAAGAAGACTTATAAATACTTATTTACTATATATATTTATATTTATATTACTATATAAATATATTTATATTTTTAGCTAGTTAATACCCTAGATCGAGTAGGATATATAAATCCCTCTATATCTTTTTAATAGCCGGATCTATAGTATCCTTTTACCGCTATATATAGTATATTATATAGTACTTCTTATCTAGATTATTAAATATATATATTAATAGCTCCTTTTTAGCCGGCTACCTTTTAATATATTAATCGATATAATCCTTTAATAGATAGTCTTCGCCTTAAATAGAATTATTTAGAGGATTTACCTAAGGAGGAAGAGGAGCTAGTATAACTATTATCTAGTAAGATATTATTAATATAAAACGCGTATTACTATATTAATAAAGAAGCTCGTTATTTAGATCTCTTTTTATATAGTAATTAATAGTAGAAGTAGAAGTAGTATAAAGAGTAATTAGAATAATAATAGTAGTAGGAGCTATCTACTTCTACTACTAGACCTTTTTTATCTCTTTTATCTAGCCATTTTTTACTATTTTTAGTATATTAAAAAATATCTAATTTAGTTATTTCTATATAGTAGTACTTCTTTCTTATTAAATATCTTTTATCTAGCTTATTATATATATAGGGTTAAGGGGGAAATACTCTCCTTTATTATTAATATAATAATATTAACCTTTATTATAGCTAGTCTTTAGATAGTACTATTTAATAAATAACTTCTAATATATCTTTTATATAGATATCTAATTTACTTACTACTTCTCTCTTTTAACTAGAAGCTTTATTATAAAGATATTTCGAGGCTAGCTAGTAAATAAAGACGCGTTACTTTAACTCGATATAGATATAGGTATAGATATAAGAGATAGAATAATATTATTAATATATCTACCTTATTTTAATATTAATAGTATTATTAAATCCATCCTCTTTATATTAAACTACTATTTAATATTATCCTCTAATTATCTCTAGAAGAACTAATCCTTTTATATATTAAACTTATTATCTTCTCTATCTTTTATTATTATTCTCGTATATAACGGCCTTATATAAATAGAAATATTATTAAGGTAGCTGGTAGGTCTCAAAAAGGTAGTGTCAAAGTCTATGATTCTCAACTACGAAATCTCACTAGATACAGTGGGTCCTAGGTGGGTCCTTCTATTCTTGGCAACGGTAGAAGGTGGGCCTTCCCACTCCCAGTGCTCCCAGTGATACTATCATAACATCTCCCCGCTACAAAAAAAATTTCTCACGTCCTCGTGAATACTGGTTGTGCGACAACAACAATCCTGGAAACTTGAAGAAACGTGAATACTGGGGGTGGATTTACTTGAAACTTGGAGACCAGTAAACATTTTTCTTTGGATCCTAGTTAAAAACGATTTAGATAATTACTTAGGGCGATAATAACCCTATTTTCTTCGGGTTAATATTATTAGTATATTCGAATAGATAATAATAGTAATAGAATAACTCGTTTTTATAGGATATAAATATAATCTAACCTATTAATCTAATCTAGTAAGTATTAGTTTTAGTACTAGTTAATAACTAGCTTCTCTATTTCTAGAATTAATATTCTCAGTTTTTATAAGGTATCTTTAGTACGTTTAAGGACTTTATTAATCTTTTTAGAAATATTACGCTATTCTTAATTATTCTAGAAAGACTTTAAATAAGCGATATATATACTAAAGATATTAATTACTTTATACTAGTAGATAGAAAATTCTACTATTATAGTATATTTAAAATTAATAAGATTAAGATTATTTTATAACTACCTTATATAATTTTTTAGTTAAAAAGTCCCGTATCTTTCTTATTATCTAATAAGACCGGGATACGCGTAAATCTTAGAATAATATCTAGGTACGCTTATAGGTAACTTTCTAGCTATAGATAGACTAGATCTAGATATACTTATAGATAACTTTCTAATTATAGATAGATTAGATCTAGGTACGCTTATAGATAACTTTCTAACTATAGATAGACTAGGTCCGAATATACTTATAGAGAACTTTCTAGCTCTAGATTTAAAGTCTTAGATAAACTTACCGGGTTTAGAGTTAGGGTATTAATACGCGTATAAAGGGATTTAATTCTAGAAGGTTTAAATTATTTAACTTTAATAATAGTCTAAGCGAGTTTAATTTAATTATTAATAGAAATTTTTATAATATTCTAAATAAATTTAATTTAATTATTAATAGGAGTAAATATAGTATTATAAATAACTATAGATATAGAATTAATTGGTAGTATCTATTTAAATATATTCTAATTAGATAGAAAAATATATTATAGAGGATAAAAGTTCTTTAAATACTATATCTTTTAATCTAGTCTAAAAGAGAGATAAACTTTCGTACTTAGATCTAAATAGATATTAATAAATTCTACTAATAAGTATATATATTTAAAATTTAGTCTTTTATTAAGATCTTTATAAAATTATTTACTATTTTAAATTAGGAATTATAATTTTCTATCTTTATTATAAATAATAGTAAGGGCCCTATAGAATTTAAAGTCTCTTAAGATTTAGCCTTATTTATTAAAATCTAGTTACTATATAGTATACCTCCTAGCTATATTAGACGCTAGAGCCTAGAATTTAAAATAGTCTAATAATATATAGAATTATAGATAGTATTCTAAAATTTATAGAATTATTAGAGAGTAGGTAATATCGCTATTTAGAAAGTAGTTAACTAGGGGCTAATTTAAATATTCTTAATAAAATTAGCGTTATATTATAAATCTAATAAAAGCGCTATTAATATTAATATTAAAGTTATCTAATATAGAGCGGATTAGCCTATACTTAATATTTATATATTCTTATTAAATATTAGAAAGAGGGATTCTCGATTTACGAGGTATTATTATAATCTCTATTAAATAGAAAGTTTAACTATAAATTTATTTAAGTTAAGTCTAAAAGAAATAAGATTTTAAGCGAATTATTTTAATAAAATAATTTAATTATAAAATACTATCTAAGGACTAATTAGAAATATACGCCTTAAATTATATTATATAATAATTATTATAGAGGCCCTCCTAATAAATTAATAATTAAGTATATTCTAGTAGTAGAGGGGAGGTATTTAATTATAATAGAAAGAATAAAGAAAGTAAGATTTATTTAATAAGATATATTAAATAAGATATTAATATTTACTTTTATTAACTATAATAGTCTAGGTAAATATATTAGATTAGTAAGATAATAATAGTATAATAAAAGCTAAGTAGATTTTCTTAATTATCCCCTTTTTTAAGTATCCCTTAGAATCCTTAATTTCTTAAATTTCTCGACTATTTCAAATATATCTTACTTTAAGTTTATAGCTAGCTCCTAGATTTTTTTATTATAATTAAACTATTTTATTTAATATCTATCCTAGTAGCTCTATTTTTTATATCGAATAATTTTTTCTATTATCTAGTTTTTCTATCTCTAGATAATAATAGATATAGAAGGTAGAATTTTATATTAAAAAAGGTCTATATTTACTTATTTAAAATATATAATTAAAATTATTAGATAAATCTAAGATATTATAGATAGAAGTTCGAATTTATATAAGAGTAGACTAATTTTCTCTAAGATCTTATAAAAACTAACTTTCTTTATAAATAATAATAAATACTTAAAAATATAATATTTAATATTATTAATTTTAGTAAACTTTAGATAAATACTATCTTTAAGATCTAAAATTCTATATTTATTATTATACCTTATTACTATTTTTATCTAGATAAGCTTAATTATATCTAGAGTATTATTTTAAATAGTATCTCGGATTCTAAGAAAATTAGTTATATCTAGATCTAGATTAGATATAGATTTTTATAAAAATTCTCTAGATTTTATTTTATATAAGATTTCGTATAGAAAAATATATATAGATAAATTCTTTAAAGTATTTAAAGTATATTTAATTTTAATAAATAATATATTCTAATTTTCTTTATATTTATTAATTAATAGATAATAAAGAGTAATTTTAATTATTTAATTTATTCTCTTTATTTAACTATTTATAAATAAATAATATATTATTATTATATCGAGTCTTACTTTATATTTCTAGAATAGTATTTTCTAAAAAATATTTATAAATTTTAAATCTTAATTAGAGATAATCTAATATAGTAATTTCTATAGTTTATAGATATTATTAAAGTAGTATTTAGTCTAGACTTATATAGAGTTCGTTTTTTTTTTTAAAATAAGTCTAATAAATTTTAAAAATTTATTAATTACTATTATTAGATAATTATTATTATCTAAGGTTATAAATAATTCTATAATAAAATCTATAAAGAGTTCTTCTAATAATTATTTAGAGTCTTTTAATAGATAGAGTTATCTATAAAGAAGTTATTTTAATAGTTTAAAAAGTTAATAGAAGGGGTAAATATTAATATATTCTTAAATAATCTTTTATATTTTAGAGAAGTAGATTATATTTCTAAATTTATTATAAATATAATAAATATTATTATAAATATACTAGTTATATCTATATTCTAAGATTCTCCTTATTAGATTTCTAGGAATATAAAGTTTATTTAGTCTAGGATATAAAACTATATATAGAAGTTAAAAATTAAGATCTAAATAATATAATTAATATATAATTTATATATTAGATTCCTTATTTTAAATTTCTTTAACTTATTATTATAGGTACTTTTAAATCTTTTTAAAATATAGATTATTAAATAAAGATATTAAGACTTTTTTAAAAAATTTATTATTACTCTTTATTATTATTATTAATAAGACTTTAATCTTATTTATCTTTTTAATTAATAATCTAGAAAAACTATCTATATTACTATAAAATTTATTAATATAATATATAATATATATTCTTAATTAGAAAGTAGATAGATATAATAATTATTTATTTAGACGAGCTAATTTATAACTAGATATTCTATTTTAAAGGATATTTTTAAAAGCTATATAATTTATTATTATTATAAAATGCCTATTATCGAAATATTAAGATAATTTAGTTAATATCTATATTAAGGCTCCGGCTTCTAATTTAGTAACTTAGTATTAAGTTTTAATATTATTAAGATCTCTAGATAAGAATAGAATTAGATATTTAACTCTATTTATATTTAGTTAATATAAAATAATATTATAATCTTTTTCTTTACTTTTATCTATATATAGAATAAATAGATAATTAAAATCTAAAAAAGTTAAGATTAATATATTATATAGTTTATTTTTTAAGATTTTTTAGACCCTATAATAATCTAGACTAACTTCTAGAATCCTTTTTTTAATAGTTTACTTATTTTCTTTAACTACTATTATAACTATAAATTTATTTATATTCTTTTTTATTAGAGTAGATATATCTAAAAAAAGTCTCTTTTTTTTAATATAATTTCTATAGAATCTACTTTTACTTAATCCTCCTTTAAAACCCTTTATCTTAAATTATATAAGGGGTCTAGTAATAGCTATATAATACTTTATAAATTTATAATAATATTTAAAGAATCCTAATTCTATTTCTAATTTTCTAAGATTTTTAGAAAATCTTATTTTATATATAGCTTCTATTTTCTTATTTATAATACTTAATTCTAAATAAAAAATATAATATTCTAGGGCTATAATACTTAAATAGATAAAGTAGTATTTAAAGAGTAATAAAGTAATACTACTTTTTTCTAATAATTTTAAGATTTAGTCTAAATATTTAATATAATCTTTTAATATTAATAAGAAAATAATTATATTATTAATATATATTAGAATAAATTTCTATAGGTATAAGGAGAGTAGCTTTTCTATTTAATACTAAAAGAATTCTAAAGTATTAGTAAGTTTTATTATAGATATTTTAAGTTACTCTTAATTATAGAAGAGGGTAATAAAAGTTATTTTCTATTAATATAATAATTTAGTCTTTTATTAGAAAAACCCTTTTATAAGATCTATTAAGAAAAAGATTATTACGCTCTTTAATACTTCTAAAATATTATTCTATTTTAGTAATAAGTATATATTAAAATAAAGCTTAATATTAATCTTTTTTAGATTAATTATAATTTTTAATTTTCTATTTTTCTATATAATAAAGATTAATAATGAATTAAACTTTATTGAACTGATAATGGAAGGACGATTATTCCAATCCATAGTTGACAGCGGCAACGAGGCGTACGAGGCACGCAAGCGACTTAGGGTAGGGGTAGAGGGGAGTAGGGCGAACGATAGGGGTAGAGGAGGCAAGGCGGTAGTAGAAGAAACGTGTCAAGAATACGCGACCTAGGCCCCTAACTAGCCGATAGAGGAGGCGACTAATAAAAGGAACCTCGGGAGAAGCTAGGTAAATAGGAAGAAATAAGCGAGTAACGCTATTACTATATTAGAAGCTATTAAAAATACGCCGTTTAGAGAGCTAAGCGCGGCCGTATAGGAAGTATATATAAAGAATCTAGGAGGTACCTAGACCTTTATTAAAGGATAGTAAATCGACCTCGAAGCCTACGCGTAGAGGGAAGTACGTAGATCCTAG
Source organism: Usnea hakonensis (assembly GCA_013423325.1). Lineage (NCBI taxonomy): Eukaryota > Fungi > Ascomycota > Lecanoromycetes > Lecanorales > Parmeliaceae > Usnea > Usnea hakonensis. The sequence goes on along the minus strand of BLJB01000042.1, from coordinate 231 downwards.
AGCCTAGTAGATAGTAGGGCGAGTACTCCGACCCTCTAGGGCTCCCTAGGGGGATACTAGAGTAAAGGTAACCCCTTTACGGGGTTATTAATATAGGACTCGAGGAGAGGGCTAGTAGTATAGGCCTAGAAAGAGATAACGGAAGAGTCTAGGCGGACAAGATAACTTCTAGTTAGAATAGAGGAGGAAGGGGAGAGGATATCTACTACGGGGGTAACTAGCGAAAACCTC
>BLJB01000041.1:0-35268 GCA_013423325.1 Usnea hakonensis | reverse complement strand
GTGCCAAGGCGCCAAGCCGCGCTAGGCCCGATCGGGAACCATGCCTGAGGCATACCGTGACAGTACGCCTTTAACTAAGTTAATTATAGGGGCTAGAGATCTCCTAGAGAGCTCTCCCTCTACTTTAGAATCTCCGATATTCTCATTTTACGGAGTTTTTAATAGCGATAACGTAGATACCTTAGGCCCTATAATACCGTCTAGATTATTATCGTCGCTTAATATATTATTAGATATAGTAGGCGACGCGTCCTAGGTACCTCTAATAACTCTAGGAGGTAATAGATTAATATCTACTCGGAGGGTATTATATAATTAAGGGAAGTCTAATTAGTTTAATAAATTAACTCCTTTCCGATTCTTATAGAACTTTATCGAAATAGAAAATATTAAGCGGTTTTTTTATAGATCGTATATACGGTACTACGTTAACGAGAGGTATCCTAGATAGATCGCCTCGTAGCTATAAGGGTATAGCTTACTTTCTCTTACCTCCTTTAGTATATATACTAAATATATATACCTAAAGGTTCTCTCCTTACTAAGATCTAACTTCTTTAAATATTTCTTTTTATACGCTATCGTACTCCCTCTAGAACCGTATAGTAGTCGATTCCTAAAGTAGTTTCTATATAGATACGCCTCTAACTAGAAGCTTATAGGTAGTCCTAACTAACTAAATATAGCTCTTATAATATTACTAATCGTCCTATTAAATCGTTCTATAATATCGATTTAGTAATACGTATAGGTAGATATTATTTTAAGAGTAATACTATAGATCTTAAGTTTATCTTTAACGATAAGATACTCCTATATATTATTAGTTCTTACTACTACTACTAGTATAGTACTCGGATCCTTTCTATCTCTTATACTTCCTTTATTAATTACGAGTACTACTCCTAATAGGAATTTACCTACGCCTTTCTTATTAGAGATCGATTTTACTAACGACTAATTAGTAGCCTTATCGATTATTAAGCCGAACTACCTATACCTATAAATAATACTACTAATAGGATATAGCCCCTAGAAATCAGCTTATATCCTTATACTAGGCCTAGTCTCCTTCGCGTAACTCTCCCTATTAATCGTTTACGACATCTTACTTTAGTTATATATATCGTATTAAAAGTAAGATAGCGACGTAACTACCTCTACTCCCTTAATAAAAAGATATAGGTCTTTTAGACGATATACTCTAGGATAACTAAGTCGTTTATAAAGTCTTTTAAATATACTTATCTCTTTTCCTTCCTTAATTACCTCTAAGGTATTATCTAGAGAAGTCTTACTAGTAATAAACGCCTTATTAGAAGATAACTCGATTAACTAGTATAGACTATTATAAACTCCCCCTCTTACTACTACTCTACTAATAGCTATATTAATAATCTTAACGCCTTAGTCTCTAAACCGAGTCTCGAAACCCTTCCTATCTAGGGCTACTATCGATAGTAGATTATATCCTATACCGGGTACGTATAGTACGTCTTATATCGTTTATACTTATCCTAAAAAGGTAATACGAATCGTCCCTCTTCCTATTATAGGGAGTTCATTATTATTACCGAATTCGACTATACCTTAGTAAGGCTTTATATTAATAAACTAGTCCTTATATAGAGTTATATAGCGAGTCGTATTAGAGTCGATTAGCTACTTCCTACTATTAGCGATCTCTTTCGGCCTCTATAATTTAACTAGATATCTTATCCTAGCTATTAGTATACTATAATAAGGTAGACTTTTACTACTACTCTTACTACTACTCTCTTTTTCGGCCCTTAACCTAGCTATCTATATACTATCTTATAGCGTAGACTTATTATTACTATTATTATTTATATTACTACCCTTACCGGCTATCTTTATATACTTATTACGTCTTCCTTTAACCTCCTTCTTAGTCTCCTTACCTTTCTAGGCCTTAGAAGTAACTTAATTTCCTATATCTATAGTAACCGGTTTCGCGGGGTTCTTATAGTTATACTTTAGATAACTATACTTATCATAATTATAATATTAGTATAAGCTATAATCTCTTTAGCCTCTACTATTAGTCCTTCCTCCCGCCCTAGGGTAATTACTACGGCCCTAGTAAATAACTAGTACTATATCTTTAGCTAATTTATCCTACTCTATACTTTAAAGCTCTATAATAACTTATTATAATATAGGGACGTCTCCTCTTCTAAGTATATATTTAGCTATATCGTATTCGGATCCTTTATAGGCGTTAATAAGGACTAATACTAATACCTTATCTATAAGTACTAATTTAGACCTTATATCTATAATCTAATTATATTTCGTCCTAAGGTTTATAGCTATAGTATTAATAGTCTAATTAGCTAATTTTTAGTAGCTAATAAACTTAGTAAATATTATTAGGAGATATTCTTTTCTATTTATACTATATAGTCTCTTAAGCTCTTCCTATACTTTCTATATACTATTAATATACTTTAGATAAGTCGTCTAGATCTCCTCTATACTATTAACGATTACTATTACTATCTAGGTATTAATTTACCGCTATCTCGTAGCCGCTCTTATCGTTATAAACTTAGGAATATAGCCGTTTAACCAACCCGTTATCCCTTATAATCTAAAGAGACGCTTATATACCTAGGCCTATATATAGTAATTATAAGCCTTTAGAGTAGATATTTTCGTTAGTAGTTTAGTAAATAATAACGCGGATAGGTCCTTCATAAGATTAATACTAGACCTAGTATAGCTATTATCTTCGTCTAATTTATTATCTAACTTATTAATAGGCTTTATTAGATTATAGGATACTAATCTCGTTTCTCTTTTTATACTTAGGCCTCCTTTTAGTAACGCTAGTAATCCCTTACCAGCGGATATACGATTCTCCTTAGGTAATAGCGCCGTATTTCTTTACTTAATTAACTTAATTAGCTCTATAGTAGTTAATTAAGGGTCCCTAATACTACTAGGGATAAGAGTCTTATCTATAATAATATATAAAAGTAATATAACCCAGTTAATAGCTAACCGGGCTTATAACCTATTAGTTATTATAACGAGATTTTAGTAGAAATAATTACTTTTACTATTTAGTAGCTTAGGGCTAGGGCTACTCCTCTACGCTAGTCCTATTTAGGAAGGATAAGGCTCAAATAATAATTACAGAAAGGCATAAAGAAAAATCTATACAGGTAGGTATAGGCCAGTTATATAGACCTCCATAGGAGGCTACCCCTTCTATGATCACCAATGGTAGGCCAGCGCATACATTCCATGGTCAGACCCCTGGACCATTCCCTAGTGGTCATAGCTCCATTTTGACTGCAAGCTAATTACCGAATTGCAGGCCCATTCCAACACAAAGAAGACTAAGTAATGGCGGATAGCCCTCTTACCTTGTCTGGTAATAGGAGGAGTAACAGGAACAGGAGACAGGGGAACAGGAGACAGGGGAACAGGAGACAGGGGAACAGGAGACAGGGGAACAGGAGACAGGGGAACAGGAGACAGGGGAACAGGAGATAGGGGAATAGGTAGCGGGATTAGCTACCCCGCAGGCCTAAGTTACCTTTTCCAAAATATGGATGGGACGCCATCCTAGGATAGTCATATAAGGTCATATAAGGTACTATTTAGCGTGCAAGCAAATTTTGATAGGCGGAGAATTCAATATTACGGCTACTCCGTTCCACGTGATTAGTAATCAACAAATTAACATTACTTAGTACATGACATTTGGTTTTGTTAATAATTAATAAGAGGATCTGAGAGGATCTTTGTGCGATCCTCTCATTATGCGACCCTCTCTTAATAGATATTTCTCTCCCCCTAACTTATGGCTCCGTCGTCTCTAATATCATCGGTCTTGAGCTTGCTCTAATCGAATTATGCTACTTGATTATCGCTAACTCTCGTGTCTCTCTAGACGAAGCCGGGCTCCTACTTACCTTATTACTTAAAAATGTCTTAGAGAAGCATCAAACACGCCTATACTCTATCCCTAGTCAAAATTTCTCGGGAGCTATCAATTATATTTAGCTCTCTTTTTACTCCTCTATTTCTTCCTCTTCCTCTTCCCCTCTATCTTACCTAAAATGCTTGACGCATATAGAATAGTCTAAGAAGGACCAAGAAATTCTCCTATTTACGAGAGCAAAATATGCCTGCCGCTCCTACTATTGACCGTACCTTGAAATCACCGGGAAAATGTCGCGCAATCGTAAGTACAAAGGGTAGTCAATACGATAAAACTCCTTATATAGGGGATAATAAAATTAACCCTAACCCTCGCTTTTACTACGTATATCGGACTCCTTAGTCTAGGAAGTCGGGCGAAGTTAATAAACCCTCTACTTAAGTTAGTCTTATTATAAAGAACTTGCTCCTACTTACTAATACTATCCTAGGCTCAAGCCTATTATCCCTCGATAATAGAGGATATCGAAGAGGAGACTAATCTCTATCGGACTACCTATTATCCTTTAGTAATAGAGAACGAGGAGGATATATATCTAGTCCTATTACTATTATATCTAGCTTAGTTCTAGGGATTAGGTATAGATAGCTTCCCTTCTTAGGGTTATTCTTAATAATTTAATATATACTTCGTATTTAACTCTTAACTAAAATCAAATCAAGTTAACCTCTAATAGTCGAATCTAGAAGTAATTATAATATAGCTAACTCGAATAGAACTATAATCTAAAAAAGATATCCGGCGTATAGATATTAACTATAAATCGAAGGTCGAGGACTTAAAGACCTAGATCCAATATCTTAAATAGATTCTAGGATTAAATCAGATACTAGTACACTAGATATCAAGTAACGATAACGAGATTTCGAGAATAGTACTCGAAGAATACCTTATTAATATTTAATAATAATATAATATTAATTACGATAAACGTGATAAAGCTAAGCTTAGAGCAGGCATCTTATATAGAAAAAGCGAGGCGGCTTATCGAGCCTATAGAGTCGTATTATAGGTAAATTTACTACTTACAAGCTAGCTCAAATTCCCTACTAACTTATAATAGAAATACCATGAAAAGGAGCAAGAGTTTATATTACGAAACTAGCAAGCTTATCATTTGAAAGGAATGGAGCAGAGAATGATCACACGGATACAATCACTACGCAAGGGAGCATTACGCAATGGATCAGAGCCAGCGGAGCCGGAGCCAGAGACCATGCAGGAAAAATTTTGATTCAGAGCCAGAGCCAGGCCAGCGGAGCCGGAGCCGGAGCCAGAGACCATGCAGGAAGCGTTTGATTTCAGAGCCAGAGCCAGAGCACATGGAGGATGGCTTAAGATACTCTACTATGCTTTTGCTGGCCTACGGCCAAGAAGCAGGGGATGCTCCGCAACCCAAAGCAATATCTACAACCGCATTACGCCAATTTGATTCTCAGGGCCAGAGCAGAGAGATCGGCTGCAGCAAGACTATAAGAAAGACAATTCCATCATTTTGATTATGGCCAGAAAGACGAGGACGGATTTTGATTCTCAGGGAGGAAGCATTTTGATTTGAGCAGAGCACATGGAGGATGGCCAGAAAGACGAGGAGAAATCATGATTTCTGCTACAACCGCATTGCGCTACAAAGAGGAAAAATCATGATTTCTTAATTTACTAGACTAGAATAGATCTAATTCCGCTCCGAATTTGGCTCCGCTCCGCTCCGCTCCGGCTCCCTTAAAAAAATGACCCCCTATTTCGAGCCGAACTAACATACTTATTTATGATTAGAATAAATTCATTAGACCAGATTCTCCGCTCCACTCCAGAATAGGCAAATAAATTCCGAATTTGGCCCCGCTCCGCTCCCTTAAAAAAATAACCCCCTATCTCGAGCCGAACTAATATACTTAAGAAAGACGAGGACGGATTTTGATTCTCAGGGAGGAAGCATTTGATCTTAGGCCAGAGAGGGCCGGAGCCAGAGCCCAGAGAACATGGAGGCATTGCTACAATGGCTATGGCCAGCGGGGCTGGAGCCAGAGACCACGGAGGAAGAATTTGATTCTCAGGGCCAGAGCAGAGCATATGGAGGATAGGCGCACGCCTCAGCAATGCACCACTTTTCGCTTACCAGCAGGCCACCTTTCTCGTCTCCTCCCTCACCTCTTTTTCGGCCTCCCAATTTGGCCATATTCGGTTATGGCTGGAACAAAGCGAATCCCAGGGCTCCCCGCTCCGAATTTTCGCGGCTGGCGAAAGCTCATGGAACCATCGAGAGGCCGGGACCAGGCAAAAGGGGCCTGATAAGAAACGACCGATCTAATTGGATTCAGAGATCTAATACTAGCTGCGACACTGCGCTATTTATGCATGGGTATCTGATGAATGTACAAGCCGCGCAAACATATTTCTATAAAGAAACTTCCCAAGAGAGAGAGAGAGAGAGAAAGGGAAACAAGGAAAACAACGCTCGACCTGCAAAAGCCACTAGACCCTCAAGAGGCGCCGACTGCCCCCCTTTTTGCCGAGAATCTTCGATTGTCTCTTGGACTTGCAGGTCGTAGCCTTGCATTGGCCCTTGGCAGCCACCGTCCCATTCTGAGATGCTCCAGACATGGCTGGACTTGTCGAGTTGCTGTTGCCTGACGCTGCTACTGCCACCACCGAAGTCGCTGCGGCTGCTGGGGATGCAGTCACCGGGCTAGCGGTGCCAGAAAAGCCTGTAAGTGAGACGCTTGCGGAAGTCGAACTCGCTTCAACTGCTGGGGACGCAACTACGGGTGAAGCAGTTCCAGAGAAGCCCGGCGATGAAATGCTTGTGGATGTCGAAGGTGGAGCTGATAGAACTGGTGGATTGATGGCCAACGACTTTGGTGGCAATGATGAAGGTGCCATCGCTGGTGCCTGAGCTTGCGACGAAGGGGATGCGGTTGATGGAGATGATCCGGCGGCTGGAGGTGCAGCGGGAGATGCAGCTGGCGATGCGGATTGAGTTGGTGCCGAAGCCGCGGCCGGAGAAGGGGCTGGACTTGCTGATGTAGCTACGTAAGCAGGCGACGCAACTGGAGCTGGCACTGCAGCCGCCGCTGATTGAGTCGCTGCAGCAGCTCCAGCGGTCATTGGCGAGCTGACGTCGACGATATCCACAGTGATAGTGAGCGGAACTTTTGGAGCTTCGGCGACTATTGCTGCACTCACTGCGTCCATAATGTAGGAAGACACTCCAGCATTCGTCATTGAGTTGGATCCTGCATTTGCAACGGCCGAAACACCTGCAGCTGGAGTAGCCGCCGATTCTGGGGATGCAGGCGAGGGCGAGGATTGTGCGGATACAGCTGCGCTTGCTGCTGCTGCTGCTGGTGCAGGGGAAGCGACGAGTGAGCTCACGTACGCCGGGATGGCCGCGCTGTTCAGGTGTCCGGAGGTAGATTGTGAAGCTGGCTGCGGAGCTTGTCTAGCTTTGACGCGTCTTCTGCTTCCCGGCTTTGCGACGATGTCAATATCCATACAGGTGGTGTAGAGCTCGGCCTTGCCTTTGGGCAGAGCAGGGTCCACATTAGGCTCCGTTGGCCAGTCCCAAGCCCAATATAATGTATAAGGTTTGCCCGTGGCTACATCTGTGGGGAGGGCAATGTCTGATTGACACCACAAGTTGGCGCCCATGAGCTCATTTGCTGTATGAGGGTATTGCGCTTGACGATGAGTTGAGATGTTACCTCCGTTTACCTGATAGCAATAGCCATCATCGAAAGGTTGAGTTGCGAGAAGCCTCCCACGTCCGTCTCCACCAGTCCCATCTGCTGTCCACTTGCCGAAGACATCGAGAAAAAGCTCGGGGAATTTTGGTTGACTTGTACCGTATATGTAGACCGTTCCACGATTGGCAGGTTTGCCGGGCTGGTTCTGTGGGAGCGTGACATGCCCATTTTCCTGATAGCGCAATGCGACTAAGTCACCTGCGGCCGCTTGAAGGCGTGGGCTACCGTTAGACTGGTATTGCGATTGCTGGGTGTGCTTGCACATTGTGTCATTAGGATATACACCAGTGGTGTCGAGGGCAGGTATGGTATCTCTCTGTTCAATCGCAGGCTGGCCTGCAGAAGGCAATATGTGGACCATTAAAGGATCGCTGAAACCAGGAACTGTGCGTTTGGTATTGTTCCGGCTATAGCCAGGCGTCCCCGTGAAAGTTCCTGTCTTAGGATCGATGACATCCATTTCCTCAACCCATGAGTGTGCTGTGGTTGAAGTACTGAATATGGCAAGTGCCGCCAGGGCCGCTGTCGCCGAAGAATGCATGATGATGTGTGATCGTGTCTTGGACTGAGATTGCTACTTTGAAATTTGAAGCAGACAGTGGATTTCTGTGATGCTGGGTTTTGGTGCAAGAATATGTGCTGAAAGATTCAGAAGGACGGTAATAAAAGGAGTGAGGGAAGGAAGAAAACAATTAAATCTGGTCAAAGGCACGGTCAACGTGCTGAATAGGACTTCAAAGAACGAGAGTCATTGTTAAAAGTGCAAGTCTATTGTGCACAACATTCAAAGAATTCACAGCATTCACAACACTTGTTGAAGGGTGAAGAGAACAATGGGCAATTTTGAATCAGAAAGGGAATGGGGAATGATGAGTTCCATATCACAGCAGAGCATCAACAGAGCAGAAAGAGGATTAACACAACATGTTGCCTTAGCATAATCAATGATGACCAGTCGAGCCTCGGGTTTCCGAGTACCATCAAACGGAAGGTCTGTAATGAAGAAATCTGAAACCTTTCGAGGAAAGTCATGGCATCCATTGGAGGGAGGAGCTCCAGAACAAAGAGAAGTGAAGCTATACTTGGTGAAGGAGAGTGTTTTGCATGCGTTGGGTAAGGCGCGTAGATTACTCGTATGGAGCAGTGTGGTATTATTGAGTGGCAAGAAGGCGTAGATAGGTCGATAAGCTTCTGAGGTAGATTTTGACTATTCCAGGCACAATGCTGTTGTTTCAAGATTCTGCAACATATTCACAGCAAAAATTTATTAAAGAATAACAATTAGAGTATAAGTAAGTAAGCTGTTGAAGCTCCATCATTTCGTGTCCAGTGGAAATGTCGAGGCGCGTGGTCGCGTGACGTCCCCTGAGTCTCAGATTCAGATTACTAGCGTTTCATAAATTACTTGGCGCTTCCCCCAGGCTACTTAAATAAAAAGCCTAAAATTATTATGGTTTAAGGTAATTATTCCCAGCGTTACCAGTCATTGTTCGAGTACACAAATAAGTCAAAACTGATTCCAATTTCTTCGTCGCTCACTCTTTTTCCAAGCAAATGGATACTTTGTAGTGAGGCGAGACCACTCCATCTTCCTTCTCCTAGGCGCTAGCACTGGCAGAGTGATACTGGAATGAAAGTTCACTATGGCCGAGTATTCTGGTCACTCCCCATACTTTGTTTGCTCTCGTGTCAACGCCTCCACCTTTGTGATACACGAAAATGACAAGTACGAAGAGCATCCCTTTATTTATGTCAAAATATATAACCACCCTCCCCTCGTTGTCCTGTCCGACACCGGCTGTGGAGGTGGTGACAAGAATCGAGTTCACTATCACAATCTCAAGGATTACATCGAGACTTGTCCAGTCGCAGCCAATGACGGAAAGCCGTTGAGTCCCGTTGAAGCCGAGAGGAAGTACTTGATCATTTGTACCCATTGTCATTATGACCACATTCTGGGTCTCAAATACTTTCAGACTGATTCTACGCGTATCCTTGCCTCCTCGTTTGATAAATCCTTTATTGAAGAAAACCTTCCCGTTCATTCACTTTGCAAGTTCCTTGACGTTCCAACTCCAGAGTACACAGTTTCCTATTGGGCGGACGATCTCGAAAACCTCTCGTTCGACGGACAACCGCTCCGTTTGCAGATTCTCCACACTCCGGGACACACGCCAGACGAGCTGGCTTGGTTCGATGAGGAAGAGCGCCATCTATATGTTGGAGACTCGTTCTACGAGCGAATAGCAAAAGATGGCTCGTATGAACAGCCGATCATCTTCCCTAAAGAGGGAAATTGGGTCCACTACATGCAGTCTTTGGAAAAGCTAATCCATTTTGTGGAAAAAAGGAATCAGGAACACAGAGCTGCGGTCAAAATTGGCTGCGGACATGTCACATCATCTGTGGATGGCATGGAGATCTTACTGTCAGTACGGCAGCTTTTTCGGGACACTGTTGCTGGTAAGGTGCCAATTGTGCATGTCGAGGAGAAGCGAGGCGAGGAATTTGTGCTCTGGAAGCCCGATGGAATTCCCAAGTTCTCTGTAGGTTACCATTTCGTAGCTGTTCCCCCTTAACCAGCTCATTTTGGGGGTTTTCAAGACAGGGAAATACTAATTTCGAGTCTTTGAAGATAGCGGCGCCCAAGATGCTTGCGCTCGAGGCCGCAAAAGCCATATAGGAATCATCGTGATCAGTACAGGTACTTTCAAGAGAAAGTGGCAGCGTTTAGGACTAGCGTCTTCTAGACATAAACCATTAGGATGTAGAAAACTAGATCTTTCGCAAATTGGCACTTTCCAGTAGTCCCAATAAAAAATATCGATGGACAAATGATTTTGTCCTTTATAAGGCATTCGATACGGGCGAAGTTTAACCGAGTATTACCCCATCCCACACCTGATGTAATAATTGAGCACCCATCTGTCCCTTCGCATCCTGTATGAAACATCAAGTATGTTGGGTCCGCCAGAGTGGATTCCGATAGCAGCACCAGTATTCTGAGCCTCAAAGAAGATGGCAGCGTCAGGAATTGGAGAGTCGGACAAGGCTGCTCTTCTGGTGGTAGATGTGCAAGAAGACTTCTGCCCTCCTGTAGGTGTTCCAATGTTTAGGAAGATCGAGGGATATCAGCGAGAGCTAATTACTTAGTAGAGCGGTTCGTTAGCAGTGGCAGGTGGGCGGGACATAGCCCCAACTATCAACAGTCTCCTCTCTCTACCATTTGCCTTGAAGATAGCGACAAAGGATGCGCATCCTCAAAACCACGTCTCCTTTGCGAATTCCCATCCCCCACCAAACAACAGAGCCTTCGAGTCAGTTGTCAGGATCTCCAATCCCTTCGACAGTACTCAATCACACAACATACCCCTATGGCCAGCTCACTGTATACAAAGAACCAAAGGAGCCGAGATCATACCAGAAATAGACGTATCAAAGCTGGATGAAGTGGTTGAGAAAGGAAAGGACAGCAGGGTAGAGATGTTTTCCGGGTTTGGGGATGTGTTTGGAAGTAGATCATCTGAGGCAGCCTCGCAAGATCTTGCTGAATTGCTTCATCGCGCCGGAATAACCACCGTCTTTGTTGTGGGTTTGGCAGGAGATTATTGTGTCAAATGCACGGCTCTCGATGCGAAGAAAGAGGGATTTGAGGTGTATGTGGTCCAAGAAGCCATAAGAAGTGTGAATCCTGGCGAGAGTGGCTGGGGTGTAGCCGCAAGGGAGATGGAGACAGCGGGGATCGAGATAGTCAGCATCAAGGGTCGGGAATTGGAGAGAGTAAAGAGATTGAAGTGAGCAATAGTAACACTGAGCACCCTGCCTTCAGTCACCAGGTTGTCCAGATTTGCCTACAAAGCTTCTTTCTCCCCAAGGATCGACTTCCAAATACCTGGAACCTGTCTGTGCTCATTTTGGTTGCAGACGACGAGAGATTACTCGGTTAAAGGATCTCAGCATCTCTACGGAGTAATTTTCTTTGCACTAGTGCTGTCGGCATCCACTACTTGAAATGGTTGCCATGTCTCCTGGATGAACTCCGGCTATTAAATACCGGCTATGGACTCGTTTATTACTAGCCTGGTTCCAGCAAGATGATCTACCTTGGCGTCCGTCGTCATGCATTTCAGTGCGACGCGCTTTCAACAATTCCTCATAACAATTCTTGGAATTCCTTCAGAATACACCCAATTGAAATCACCCAAACTCGTCGCCATGGTTTCCTCAAAGGGAAAACCCACAGACCCGAGCCTTCGTGAGGAGGCCAAGGAAGGTTTGTCATGCGCTCAAAACATGTGTCTCAATGTCCTCCTGAGCTGACACGCGCTACTTTCTAGATGTAAAGCAAATGCCGAACAAAGACGGCGGAGGAAAGGGCCAAATGGCTGCATGGAAGGTTAGTCATAGCTTCGAATCTCCATTCTGCGCTGCTGTATCGCGTACAACATGTGCCCCTATCTTCTGCCAAGCAGCGCAGCATCTATTGGCATCCAAAGCAACTGACGTGTCTATAAATGCAAAGGCTGGAAAGATATCCGAAGAATACGAAAAGCGCGGCGGCGGTTACGAGAATGAAGCCGGGTCCAAGAACGAGCCAACCAAAGGCGCTCCGACCCCCAAGTCCGACGCGAAGAAAGATGCCGAAGTGAAGGAAAATGGCGACGACAAGACCGAGGAGAAAGAGGAAGAGAAGCCAAAGGCCAACAGCGGCAAGAAAGCGACTGCCAACAAGAAAGCAGAGCCAAAGGCCAAAGCTAGCAAGAAAGAGAAGAAGGCACCTGCGGAGGGAACAAGGAAGAGCACTCGCGTTGCCGCTAGCGCTGGTACCAAGCGTAGCGCGCCGGAGGAGGACGACGACGAAGATGGCGGAAAGAAGGAGAAGAAGAAGGCGCCGGCGAAGAAGGCCAAGACTGCTGCTAAGAAATGAAGCACCTTCTTCCTCCAATTGCAGGTTGGTACTGGCGGCGTCCGTGTAATGGATACCCTATCGAGAGTGGATGTCTTTTTTTTTTGTATACTCATGCGATGAAAATTTGTGATTTAGTACCTGATCCAGAGTCCGCATCATCAAGCGACTGATACTTAGACAACTTCTGCTCTAGCTATCCAGTCTCCTTCACTTCTTCATGTTTCCTCGCGCTCGAATTATCCGAAGGTTTCATACCGTCTCTCTTTGCCAGGCTGTATACATCCGACTGGCGATAGCCGATGTCTTTAAAGTCACTTTCTCCCAACTTCACAGCAGTCCTGCATATGTACACCTTCGAATTCAGCCCTTCCTCCACCACTACCCAGAAATGCTTCTCTCCCCTCCAACCCGCTGGCTCATCCTCGCCACCCTCCCCACACTCCTCGCCCAAACCCTCACCGACACAACCCTCACAAACACAACCCAACTCCTCCCCCCCAACACCACAACCCCCCGCCTCCTCCTCGAAGTCGACAACCACGAAGACGCCACCGCAGTCGGCACCTACCAAATCCTCCTCTGCGGCGCCGGCAAACCCAACTCCAAAGCCGCCCGCCTGCAATCCCTCCTCCCCTACATCTGGCGGAACCTCCAACCCGTCCTCCAAGACATTTCAAAAGGCACCACCTCCCGCCACGGCTACTCTGCATTTTTCAAATCCGACGCCTCCATCCCCGCCGTCACGTCCGTCTTCCAGAAAATCCTGCGCGGCGCCCCCTTGCCCGTCTCCGCCGACCGCGCCGGGCGTCTCGGCAAACCCACCGCGTCGCCGACCTTCGCGTGCATGGAAGAAGGCGACCACTTCACCGCCCACCTGTGGGCCGAGTGTCAGGCGAGGAACACGGCGACTTTGTTCGCCCCGCTGATGACGTGGGGCCATACGGAACTCATCATGATATGTCCGTCGTTCTGGAACATAGTGCCCGCGCTGGGTGCGTCGAGTTGTCCGGCCATTGTGAACAATCGCGCGACGCCGAACGACAAGTCGCTGGTCCGGAGCATGTTTGGCGTCGTGTTGCATACGTTGGTGAATGTGTATGTGCCGGCGACGTTGGATTATGGGAACAGTGTGGTGCTCCCGGTGATTAATGTGCAGGATGCGATTGATCTGAACACGACGCAGAGTCTGGTGAATGCGAATAATTACGCGCTTTATGCTGCTTGTGAGTTTTTTGATGGGCCGTTTTGTGGTTCCTTTTTTTTTTTTTTCTGGTCCACCTTCATCCCTATGTCCCTTGCTTTGATTATCGAGCACAGTCTTTTGAAGCTGCTTTATCTGACTCTTGGTGCCTAGCTGTTCGAGCGGGCTGTACGAATTGGCCCATAGTGCCTCAGTGTGAAGCTGAAGGTACCTGTGCCTGGAGGGAAATCCAGCCCAGTCAATGATGTCCCGATGGATGAGAAAGGTCTGCGGTGCTTGACATGATCTGAATGGAACACCCATCATGACATTGCTATTTCATTTGTAATGTTGGCACGGGGCTGATGTGATTGTGCTCGAGGTTAGACCTGTTTACCTTTATAGTACAAAATCAAATTTTTGAGACTGATAAACGAGGTGAATCATTTTTCCTGCGAAGTGTCACCTAAGATCTGTCAGGTCCTGGCTTCTCATTGGGTAACGCATAGATTGTAGGGCTGTAGAACCAAGACACCAGAAACAGTGGGTCCTTTAGTCAATGCTTTCAAACTTCTCATTGTAATGTACTCTGGGTATCGAACGCCATAACAATGCAGAAACCTCACGAGGATCCCCCTATGCCCACATATGCTCCCATCAAGGCACGGAAGCACTAGTCTCGCCAGTGTTTGCAGCGGCCCTTTCTTCCTCTTCTGGAACCACGATTCTGACTTTCTTTCCCCCACTCATACTCCTCCCTGCAACTCCTAATCCCATCGTGCCCAGTCCCTTCTCTCTAGCGCTTCCGCCAACCATGGCTCTAGCCCCTCGGACAGCTCCACTCTCAGCTGCATATCGCTTATCCTTGCTCACGCTCTCTGCCTTCCTCCCCTGTTCCAATTTCTCCACGATGGCATCTCTCCTCATGCCTGGCACGCAGTCACACAAGCACCCCAAAGTTGGACAGGCACCTTCGCTCGCTGGATCACTCCACCAGACTCTCAGGCAGTCCGAATGCCCACCGTGCCCACACTCCTGGCACCACCCCCACAGATCATCTTTCTCTTTCGGTATGTCGTGAATCGCGCTGAAAGAAGTAGTATGCAGGAGCGTAGATTCTTGGGCAAACCTTCTGGGCGATCCAAGACCCGCCCCATGGCATATTGGACACTCACCCCAGTGCTGTTGGCAGCGTTCGCAGTAACTCGGTACTTTACCTTTGTTTGGTTTTTGACAGACAGTACACCATGGACCGCCTGAAGCGATATGGTGGAGACCCTTGTCTACGACATCTGGATAGTCGGGATCGCAGAGCTGGAGGAGCGTGTCAGCTTCGATGAAGAGCTGATGGATGATAAGCTGAGCATGATATTGTAGCAGGATCAAGTTGCAGCGTTCAAAAGGGATGGAATGGTTGAGGTATGGTGCAAGGTGAACGATAAGGTAAGCAGGAAGTTGTGCATTGTGTAGCTTAAGGGTGTAATAACTGATAATCTCCTCGAACATGGCTGTTGCTGTCCATGGACGAAGAACAGGTGACTTCTGCTCGGGTGGGTCAAAGTCCGAAGAAATATAGTAATCAGGCTCTCTTGACAACTCCTGGTCTATAGGAGGGTCAGTGACCCATGCTCCAAGGCCATCGGTCTCCATGTCTTCATGATGAACCACTCCGGGTATATTGCCAGGGCGGTAGCTCGACATTCGCGTGGCAGGCGAAGACTGCTGCTCAGGTACTTGCTTGGGCTGGCGGTTTGAGGTAGTTGTTTGTGAAGTTGGTGAAGATGCTGGAGAGCGTAGGCTTGCTTCGTCGTCAAAAACTAGTGCACTGTCCTCGTGACTCTCACTTTCGTGATCTTCTCGGCCGTTGAGGACATTCAAATGTTCGGGAGCAGATAAGGCCTCCTCGGATCTTGGATCACTTTCGAAAGACCCTATTGTTGATTGGGCACGGTTTGAGCTATCAGTAGATGCCGAAAACAGCTGGAAGCTTTCGTTCGAGTCATGGCGATCAATATTAGCAATACCTGAGCCTTGGCCATTTACTTGAAACGGATCATCAAGCCTGAGTAATGGTCGAGGTATCGCGCGGTAATTTTCCATAGCAGCGCGACGTTCGGTCATTTGCCGGTCAATTTCGCTAAAATCGGCTTTTTGAGGTGATTGACTGTTCTTCAATGTGCGCTCGTTCTCACGTTCATCAAGTACTGTTGCTCCTCGAACTCCCTTTTGGCTAGTATTCTCGGACACGTTGTGGGATTTTGGGCTGGCCATTTTCGCCAGCTGTGATACGCCCGTAACTGGTCTCAAGGGCTGCTTACTCCACACGGCATCGGAAAGCTGAAGAGACTCGATATTTGCAGAGATATTTGTACCAGGCAGAGTATCAGGTTGAGGTCTAGCGAGAGGCGTGGTCATGTTCGAGGCATCGTCAAGAGCTGTGGAGGCCTTACTCCTCCGTCGCAGCTTTCCTTCTGTTGACATCAACGACTGAGTTTCCTGGTCTTCCCTCGTATGGCCATCATTGTTGCTCGCGGACTGGAGAGATACTCGTTTTGTTGGTCTTGAAAGCGATGCTGTATGGAGACGCTTCCGGCGGTTCATTTCTGCTCTCTCACCTAATTCGCTTTCCATTGCTTTCGCCATCACCTGCCAAGTTCCAGAAAGTTGATACTCGCCCATTTGTGCCGCGATGTCTCCGTTCAAACGTAACGCATAAGCAATGTCGTGATGTCTGTTGCATTCTGAGTCGTCAGTTGGTCGTGGTGGTGGGATCTGATACTCCTGTGCGTAGACCCTGAAGGCATTGTGATAAGAGATTCCTCCAATACGCCCAATGCCGGCTGCTTGGGCCGACCGGAACATCTCCTTCTCGTGTAGGCTTCTGTCCAGTCTTTGAACTGATCCACCAGAGCCTGCGGATGGAGAAGGCCCTGCTAATGACTTCGCTGACCTCGAGGAGCCGGGGTGCTTGCGTTGCCGGTTCTTGAATGACGAGCTTAGTAGACTTGGCTCCTCCGAGCTACCGAGTATCGTGCTGTGGTTGCTGGGAACCTTATCATTTGTACTACCTCGACGTTGAGTTGGTTGATCTAAGTCGTCAAGTATATCGTTTAGTGACGTCCGCCTGTGCTCCCTTTTCTGTAGAAAAAATAAGATGCGGCCATCTGGACCGACCTCAACTGTGTTTGGACTTCGTCTATCAGATGTCTTTGCTGCATATTGGATGTCCGTCTGTGTGAACATGCCAGCTGATCCCACAGACCAAAGTAGGCTCTCAGATTTCCATAAAAGCGCTGTTGCAGGTGTATCGTAACGATTTACTTCACGAGAAGGCATATACGGCCATCGCAAGTCCCAAATATGTATCTTTGTCTCTTGTTGATTGTATGATGTCGCTAGTTGTGTGCATTGCCAATGGGCAGAACCTTCTTTGTCAAAAGACCAACAAGCTGGTCTCCAACGCATGTTGACAACCGCTTGGGGGGCACGAATTTGCCATAGGTTTTTCATTCTACGGTCTGATGAGGAAAAGTCCCACACCTTTATATTTTTATCTGCTCCTCCACTCGCGATATGTCTTCCATCTGGGTGCCAGTCAATTGCATTACAAGTCTTTTCATGGGCATTGATTTTAAGGAGCGGAGCATTGTTCCTGCGCATATCCCACCGCTGGATAGTACCATTATCTGTCCCAATGGCGAATTCCACACCATTCGTTGGGCTCCATCTCAAGTCACGTATCCCATCGCTGTTTCCCGAGAATCTGTTCAGACTCTGGCAGGTCATTACACTTCTTTCGCCGGCAAGTTGCCGTAAATCCCATAGACGAACAGTGGAGTCTTGGCTTCCAGAGAGCATGAGCTGGGGTGCGTGCGGATTGAAGCCCAACCTATGTACCTGTCTGCTGTGCTCGTGTAGACGAGCAACCTCCACACCTGGTCGGTTGATATCGTAGACCACAATATTTCCATTGGCAGCAGCCGTAGCGATGGTGGTGCCGAAATTCCCATGAGACCATTTCACATCTTGTGCTCCCAACCGGTCTCTGTTTCTCGCAGACACTGCACTTGCGGTGGTCTCGTGAGTCGTTGCATAGGCAACGATGTTGGTTCGAAGATTGAAGTCTTCAGCGCAGGTGAAATCGTCGACCTGGATGGTTTTGAGGATGTCACGACCTGCCAAGACAGCATGTGTCCGACTCGGGGAAATATCAAGAGCAGCGATCGCAATGCCTGTCTTATGTTGGGTATGTCTTTCCAAGGATGTTGGGCTACGGGGATAGTCAGTATGATGTGCTTGGTTTCCTTCACCTTGGGGGACCTGGGGGACCTTGGGGGGTTTTAACAACGAACGCAAAAGAGACGGGGCTTCCCACCTTGAGCTCGTCTGCCCACTCAACCGGGATGGTCGGTCCATTCGTTGGAGGTACTCCACGGCCGTGGAGGGTCGAGGGCCGTAGCCGAAAGGGTGTGCGAGGCGTGCGAGGGTATTGGCTGCGAATCCATATCGCTGTGGGGGAAGAGGCGGGGGCGATGGAGGTGAAGGAGCCTTTTCACCTTGACTTGGATTGCTCGACATTGATGCTATCAAGCTGAGCTAAATGTGGACTGGATGGTGATTGGGACAGCCCGAAGGCCCCACCATGTCAAGGAGCGGTCAGCGAGCACGACTGGGACAGGATCCTTTCACTTATTTGAGCTTGAGGCTTGCATAAGAGTCTAGAAAATGCAAGGGTTGGAGAAGGACGTTGAAAGAGGTGAAAGGGCGATGCGAGCCTGTCAACAGGTTTCCGCTGCAGCTAAGGTGGAGCAGCTTGATCTCTTGGCAGCATTATCGAAGTGTTGATTGACCCTTTGGGCATTGGCCCTTGACTTATTTTGGGCAAAGGGAGCTTAGAGTTAAGCCTAAGGGCAGCGATAAAGCTCCTGCCTTATAGGCTCTTGTAGACATGATTGATTCATTGGAAGACGAGGCAGAGTTGGCAAGATAATCCAATACAGGGTCTATGTAGAAGTAGGCCTAGAAGTAATGTAGAGTACGAGTACCTATATTCTATATGTTTGTACTCTAGGTACTCGTTACCTTTATTATGTACCCGACAACCCGGGACTGAGGTGATTCTTGGCCCCTAAAATAATAAGCAAGAGGCAGGTGGTCGCAGGGTTCTATGAATGATTTACTATTATTTTCTGCTATTTACATTGTATTTTATATTTTTCGCCTCATGGGGTACAGTAGTGAAAAAAGTCTAGCCTTGTTAAGAAGTCGAAAGAACTTTTCCCTTACGGCCGTAATAAATAAATATTAATAAAGGTGAAAAGTACCCTCGTACCTTACCTTAAGAGGCTGTTAGAGTTAAGGGTTAAGGGTACCTTAGGTCGGGTGGTGGCTAAGGTAAGCTAAGGTAGCCTAGCCTAGGCCTACCTTAGCCCACGCTCTGCGGAAAGGATCTAGCGATCTCGTGAACAAGAGAAAGAGACTCGCGCCCCCGCCCGTCCCACATTCTGCAAGCATATCTATTCAACTAAACTCTCGACTCTTCATGCATCTCTCTTCACATAAGCCCTCACGCGACTATCAAACTTCCCCTTCTCCTTCTCCTTCTCCTCTCCCTTCTCCTCTCTCTCCCTCCTCCTCCCCCTCCTCCTCCCTCTTCTTCTTCCTCCTCTTCTTCTTCTTTTCCCTGCCTCACTGTCTCTTCTCTTTTCTTTAATATCCCTACTCCGGCAGCATTTCATGGCCTCTACTGAGTAGGGTTTCCTAAATCATCTATCTACACTCTTGGCGTTCAGGTGCCTTCAAGTCTTTCGTTTCCCAGCATGACTACATCAACATCGCTTATCACCATGGCTCATAGCATCATGGTCTATACCCATTATGCCTCTCCTATAATTCTCTTATTCTTCTTCCTTGTGGCGTTCACGGCTCATAGCATATTGACCGCTTCCAAGGAGGATATCATCCGACCTCAAACCGGCCAGACCGGTCCTGGTGGCAAACCTCTACCACGCACCAGTTCACCCATTGCCAAAGCTGCCCGGGAGAAGGAGGCACTCGACTTCAGTCCATCCCGAAAGCTCCTTTTCACCTGGCTCTCCGCCGGTGTTGTCCTTACCTTTATAGGCAATGCGGGGACCGTCATTGTGCATGCACTATTGGATAGGAAAGATAACTGGTGGTGCGGCCAAGCTGTTGTGGTACATTATGTTGGTTCTTTTCTTTGTTTGACCACTTTGGCTAACACGCGGCTTTCAGATCTACGTCGTCGCCTCATTCTTTGCATACTCTCTCCTCCTGATTTCGATAGTCGACACAAAGCCTGCTCCAACAAGTGCCCATCTCTCTACATGGATTGTGGCTTTCGTTCTAGAAGTAATACTATTCGGTGCTTCACTGGCACTGTATACCTCCCACCACCGTGAGCCTACGGCAGGTAGTGGATGGAAAGGGCAGTTCAGGTCAGGGGTGACCACGTATGAAGCCGTGGAGATCCTCATCGACCTTTTGCGAATGCTACTTCTGGTCTCCTTGATTTTCTTCTACGTTCTCTTCGTCACCCTGCGATGGGCAAAACTACGAGAGAAGCGTCATGCAGCAAGTGGCGATCTTGCCGAGTCAACCGGTCTTCTCAATGGTCATCAGGCAGAAAATGGAACCGCCAACGGTCAAAACTATGGTAGCGCTCGTCCAGACCCTGTCAAGGAAGAAGAGCCAGGGTGGGTGAGGCCAACAAAAGTACCGACTAAAAGCTGGTGGGAATACATCCGTGGATATTCTCTTTTCTTCCCTTATCTCTGGCCGGCTAAGTCTCGTCAACTGCAAGGCATTGTAATCGTCTGCTTTCTGATTGTCTTGATACAAAGAGCCGTCAATCTATTGGTTCCAATCCAGGCAGGTCGCGTTACCAATACTCTCGCCGGTGAAAATGGGGCTAGTTCTGGAGTTCCTTGGGGCCAGATCTGCCTTTATATCTTCTATAGGTTTCTCCAGGGAGGTAGTGGAGTGCTTGGTGCCGCTCGATCAGTCATGTGGATACCAATTGAACAGTATTCTTACCGTGAACTCTCGACTGCATCGTTTGAGCACGTCCACGGGCTTAGCCTGGACTTTCATTTGGGCAAGAAGACTGGAGAAGTAATTTCAGCTATGAGTAAGGGCCAATCGATCAACACGTTCCTTGAACAAGTGACTTTCCAGCTCCTCCCCATGCTGGTTGATCTCGCTGTCGCTTTCGGGTATTTCCTCTACGCGGTGGATGTTTATTACGCTCTGGTAGTGGCGATCGTAACATGTGCATACTTGTACATTACCATCCGTTTAGCACAATGGCGAGCAGACCTTCGAAGGGAGTATGTCAACCTTGACCGGCAAGAAGATGCTGTGAAGTAAGTCCGTTGGCGTCAAATATCCGATGATCCTTTTCTAACGATATCTATAAGAAATGATTCGATGGTCTCTTACGAAACGGTCAAGTACTTCAATGCGGAGTCGTATGAATTCCAACGGTACCGTAACGCGGTCAGTAAGACGCAGCAAGCGCAGTGGAAAGTCGCGACTACGCTCAATATCATGAACATCTCTCAGAACGTAGTGTTCACATTGGGTTTAATGATCGTTTGCTTCATTGCTGCCTATCAAGTCACCAGTGGGCAACAAAACGTGGGGCTCTTCGTCTTAGTCCTGACGTACATGGCACAACTCCAAGCTCCACTGAACTTTCTCGGCACATTCTATCGCTCCATCCAACAATCCATGATCAATGCTGAGCGTATGCTTGAGCTCTTTAAAGAGCGTCCTACAGTCGTAGACGAGCCTACTGCGAAGGAATTGCCGAGCTGCCAAGGAGAAATCCGCTACAACGGTGTCAATTTTGCATACGATCCTCGGAAACCTGCATTGAAAGGGCTGAGCTTCCGCTGCGCCCCAGGCACTACTACCGCGCTAGTGGGAGAGTCGGGTGGGGGCAAATCAACAGTCTTCCGTCTGCTTTACCGATTCTATAACCTTGATGGAGGGAGCGTTCAAGTCGATGGGCACGATGTCAAAGACATCACCATCGATTCTTTGCGACGACACATTGGCGTTGTGCCTCAGGATACTGTGCTCTTCAACGAAAGCCTCATGTACAATCTCAAGTACGCGAATGTCAATGCTTCAGATGACGAGGTCTTCGACGCTTGCCGTGCCGCGAGCATTCACGAGAAGATTTTGAATTTCCCTGATGGGTACAATTCCCGTGTCGGAGAACGCGGCCTCAAGCTATCTGGAGGTGAGAAACAACGCGTTGCCATCGCCAGAACGATACTCAAAAATCCACGTATAATCCTTCTTGACGAAGCAACTGCTGCTTTGGACACTGAGACTGAGCAGAACATCCAGACTGCATTAGACAAACTCTCCCAAGGTCGTACTACCCTGGTAATCGCTCATCGCCTCTCAACCATCACTACCGCTGATCAGATCTTGGTCCTCCACGCCGGCAACGTCGCGGAGAGCGGTACACACTCTGAGCTCTTGAGTGCTAAAGGCCGGTACGCAAGTATGTGGCGCAAGCAGATCCGTGCCCAGAAAGTCGCCGAAGAAGCCCAAGATCTTGCCGATAGAGCAGAGAAACTTCGCAAGGAAGCTAAAGGCGATGAAAGCGCTAGCCAGTCAGAGGATGAGAGGAGTGGAGGAAACACGCGCGGACGCGCCGCACAGGGGAGTTCGATGCAAGGCCCTCACTATGAAGACGATGGAAAACCTCACGGTCATCCTTGACGTGTTGAGGCTGCCAGCGATGCTGGAGAGGAGGTTTGGTTCAGTACATACATAGGTCCAATATGTCCAATAGCGAGGGTCCGGGGCTATGGTTACGAACTGACGATGCAACGGTTCATGGCGTTAGCTCTTACCAGAGAGCACAAAATATCCCACTAATTTCTAATTGCTATCAGGATCAGCCTTTGACTGATCAGAGGTCTTCTTTTCCATGGATTAGGAAGAGAAGGCCACCAGCTGCGGGAGATCTGGGTTGGAAAAAATGGGACATCTTTATAATTGAAGTAGGTGTCTGGATGGCTCGGGTTACATAGAGGACAATAATTATCAACCACGTGCAGTGCTGATGAAGAAGTGAAAGCGTGATCCTCCCTGACAGAGCAAAGGAGATACCTGGCATCCAGGACAATGACTCGGAGTCCAAGCTCCGAACCAGCGGAGAGCATACAGAATTCAAACCTTGTATAGCCAAATACAAAGACAAGCCCAAGTCCAGTGACTGAAACCCCCCCTGCCATTAACATGCACCATCTCAACAAAATCCCCTCAGCCAGCTTCCCACTTCCTTCCCCTCCCCTCCCCTCCCCTCCCCTCATCTCACCTACTTTCTCTCCTCACCCCCTCTCCTTCCCCTCCGCCGCCGCGCGCAGACGCGCCTCGCGATCCGCCACTGGTAAGTCCCTGCTGCTGCAGCAGTCGCCACCACGACCAGCTTTTCGGCTTTGGCGGTGACGTTGCGGCGGAGAATTTGTTTTGGGGGAGATACTGCGGGACTTGCGGTTGCGGCCCAGGGGCGGCTTCTTGGACGTCTGGTTTGTAAGAGGTGAAGAGGAGAGAGGGGGTCTTTGTGGAGGGGGGGTTTACTCTGAGTCTGAGATTTGAGGGGTGGGTGGTGGGAGTTGTTGGGGGGATTGTTGTGGGTAGGGTGGTTTGGTGGGAGCGGGGAGGTGTGTGGGGGGTTGGGGTTGGGGTGTTGGGCGGAGGAGGGTTTGGAACATTTGATCACTTTTTTGAGAGAAAGGGGGAAGGGGAATTTTGATTCCGGGGGAATGGGGGGCGGGGCACGTGGAGGGGTGGACTTGGCCTTTGCGGTTGGTGTGTTGCGTTGTTGGTGGCGATGGAGTTGGTGAGGGGGGGGGGGTTGAGGGGGTTTGAGGGGGGGCGGTGTTTCTTGCTGAATGAACAGGATGATTGAGACGAATTTTTGCATTTTTTTTGTATGTGAGGGGGGTGGGGGCGACCTTCAAGCACGTATCTGAAAGGGTGTCTTGATTGAGCCTTGGGCTGTTTCGAGTTTCGTAGCTAGTTTTGTTTGTTCTTCAGTGTTCATGAGGACGTGGAACCTCTGTCCTTTTGAAGAGAGAATAACAATGCGCTCTTGGAGGACTTTTCAATATGCGACAATGTATGAGTGACTTTTCAATATGCGACAATGTATGAGTCACATGTCTGCCTAGGACCGAGCTTTGAACACATCGAGTTGTTGTTGAGGGTGAGGGAAAATCAAAGAACTTGGGAGGAGAGATCCGAAGCATGATGCAAAGTCAGTGTATATCTTCGGATGATGGCTGGAATTGCAGAACAGATTACATTGCTTGTCTTCCTGTGTTCTTTCATGTCAATCGCCAGATCAAAGACCCGTCTTACCTATCAGAGGCGTAGAGTTCAGAATCTCGCGAGGTTGGTTAGTACAAACGCAGTCCCTCAGAGCAAAGCACGACATTGAAGGAAAACGTTGTATGAACCTCTCTTGATGAACCGATCTAGTGTCCAATAGTTAAGGAAAATATAGAGAACATCCTTCGCACTTCGCTCATCCCCTGCTGAGAACACCCAAGCATTGTCCTCAAGCTCAACCCCTAAAACATCTCAAGAGTGTATAGCGCCGATGACGCGCTGACAGCAACGCTCGACCTTATTTCCCTGCTTCGCTTCACTCTCATCCTCACCGAAATGAGTTTGCGAGCATTGGTGGTATCCATGAAGATCTTCATCTGCGCATTTGTTCCATGCGAGTTGAGCCGGACTAAGTCCACACGTTCCTGATGGTCGGCTTGGGGTGGATGGAGAGAGCAACTACTTAGGAAGAAGCGCTCACAAGCGATGTTGACATTTCAAGCTCTACACCTACCGTATTGGAACGTGGCGGAGCTCAGCGTTTCAATGGCCGCACAAGCTGAATCGCCGCCTCCAATGACACGAACGGCCTCAGCTCTCCAGGTCTCGAGTTTCAACGTGGCGCCGATGGGACAGACACTCTGTCATTATGGGCTTGTGTGGAATCGAAATAGCCTCCGAGGTGGGATCCGTGGCCAGCCATACTCATGTTAACGTTGTCCGCGAGATCGGTGTTGAAGACACTTGGGTTGTGGCGGCTGGCGTATGTTTCTGGGATCTGATAGGCGTTTGGATAAGTAGACATGATACGAGTTGACGCTGGAGAGATATCCATAGAAGATTTGAGACTCGGGTAACGAGAGGAAAAGTGAAGTGAAGAGGGGAAAGCTGAGTATCTATATATGCACAGAAGTCCTCCCCCACCAGCTTTTGTTTCCATTTTCTGTTCCTCCCTTTTTCCCAGAAATCCTCTCATGCTCGGGCACGTCATCCGGGGGGTTCAAGGGAGGGCAGGGACGTCGTTGAGGGCCATGAGGTGATCGTGTATCGACATATTTTAGGTACTCTTGCTTTCGAAGGGATAAAGATCGTTCATAGTGGCTCTCTCTCTCTCTCTCCCTTTGAGTTGGGCATCGAAGTCATCGTCTCTCGCTCAAACACTGTCTCAGTGGTACTTGGTCAGTAATAGTACTTCTGCGAACGAGATCAGCTCCGTCGACAGTAATGAGCAGTGGCTTGGGATGATACTCACACTAGCGAGCAGTCGTTTCCCTACACTGCGGAGAAGAAGCAATTTCACATGCGAGGAACGTTGTACTCAACGTGATCCGTTGTAATCTGGAGAGTAAGTCGATCGTTTCCTCCTAGTACCATTGTTTTTTGGGTACCATTCGAGAACGAGACAACTTCGAAGGGAAGACTGTTTCTTTCAATGCTACAAGATCTGCTTTTTCGGCTAGAAATTTGATAGAAGACAAAATTGAGGGGCAGGGAGATCCTATCACCATTTTTGCCCGGCTGGAGAGACAGCTTTGAAGGTTACAAGAGCCTTGTACTTTGAACAGGGAAGGATTTACCCTGAGATGACGCAGATTGACAGAGGTATCCGCAAGCTTCGGCTCTTTGGCACATCACTTCCAAACTTGCCAACCGGTGTGGTAGATACCATTTGGCTGGATTTCTAAACTCAGCGCCCCTCGGCTTAGAGTAGGTCGATTGGGTCTCCGCGCAGGCCTTGCTTTCTGTTTCATTAGAATATCACGGGCCATCTGGTGCAAGCCATCCCAGCCATCTATGATGATTAATCCATAAAAGATGCGTCTTGGCAGATCTCAACCAATAGAAGAGGGTGGTCTGCTAATGCACCTCGGTACCCCACTCACACTGAAATCGGGTGACTCACTCAATCCTGGATGAAATGGCTTTCGGGATGTGTGAGCGACATTCTTGGATCCCAATCACAGTATGTATATACTGCAGGATACCCACGCGGATGGATTCGTCCTCTGTGCCGCTATTCTCGAACAATATCGTACAAAACTGTATCACAACTCCACTCGGGATGCTGTAGGAAGGTTGACCCAACCCCCCCAAGGACCTATGCTCATAGACTATAGCGTCGGCAACATCATGATTGATGGACTGGCAAATCGAAGCGTGTGCATATTGCGAAATGTCAAACTTTCAACTTCTGAGCCAGAGACCTATGACAGACAGAATCCTCAATGAGATGGTCGACAAGAGCCAGTCGTACAACTACGTTTAAAGCCTTCTTGAAGTGGGTTTTCAACCCTCTGACCGCATTGATGGCCTTATCCGTATCCGAGACCTGTACCTGGGATATAGCTCGATAAAAGCAAGGACTCACACTCCCAACTAGGCCTACTGCAGGACACCTAACCCAAATTAGTATCGAGGTGACGTCTTAGAGGTGGTGGCTGTGTAGTACAGGAGGGTGGTCTCATGGTCGCCCCTCACTTGTCATATGGAGAGTATGAATGCTTCAAGAGGTTCCAGAGGCTCACTTGTGTGTTGGGGGCTGTAAATTTGAGACCACATCCCAGACGAAATGCATGAGCCACAACAAACATGGGTTCTGTTTGCCTCATCACCGCCACATTCGAGAGAAGAGGAGTCCTTCAGCAGGTCAAGCAAATTCCGAGAGCCTCAAGATTGAGGCAAATTCCATGCGGCGAATGTGCACACCTTCTTCCAGGTACGCGGGGACAATTAAAGCCGCATGATGTTCCGCCAGATCCAGCCAGATCCGAGAATCGAGAATCGAGAGTGAGGCGATCTTTGTCACACAAACATGCACGTCTGTTTTCAGCTATGCAGATACAACCAACACGATAGAGGCTCAATAAGAACCACCTCGAAGCGGCAAATGTGCATACCTTGTTCCAGCTTGGCGGAGACAATTCAGTTTTGGAGCATGTCCTGGCAGGTTCTGCCAAAATCCAGCAGTCTCCAGAGTGAGGCAAACTCGACCTCGTCAAGATGCAGGGCTTCGTTCAGCTGAGCAGGGACAATTGATGCGACGCGTGCTCAATAAGGACCGTTGCGGTCCCTCGCACTGGCCTTTTCACATCTCAGTCCCACGACTTCTACATCAAACCTTCGACCTTCAAGCTTGTTGAGTTTGATTTAGCAGACCCACTGTCAGCAATTACCGAAGGTGAGTTTTCAGACATCTTTAGCTGCGGGATATGCAATCATATGTACTGACGTATCATTCCATCACGGTTCAGGTCAGACTCGGCTCCGATCATCGAAAATTACACTCGAAAGCATGGATGACTATAGAACACCGGAGAAACAGATACCCTTGAGCCGTTCAGAGCTACAGGCAATCTATACTCTTATCCAGCGTACAGACGTTCGAAAAATGCGTGCTGAATCGGTGCAAAAGCCCATTGCTGAGTGGCATGGCGAGCGGGAGTTGGACGTGATCGAACTATTGGAGAAGTTCAAACGGCCGAGCGATGCATTGACAACCGAGATTCGCAACAGCCTTGAAAGCGATGCCGAAGCCAAAGTACAAGCAGCAGACTCGGCTCAACGTCTATGGACGACAGCCACTCCCTCTGCGTAAGTTGATCAATTCTCTGCATTTTGGATAAAAGTTTACCTTACTTATCGATAAATTAGACCCGGCTCATACGCTGCGGTACCTTTAGCGGGTCCTGAGTTCCGAATCCAAGCCCTCGCAGAATCCCAAGTGCCCGCGAGCCCACCCTTGACGCCATGATGCCCGAAATGGTTGGCGCTAGGTTTGGCGGGTCGGGCATATTCTCTTATCGTAACGTCTTGCAGTGCTTAATATGCTACCTTAGCTGGAAGTTTGGTCGGGAGGGGTTGATTGTGTCCAAGGGCCATAGCGAATTGTGGATACGTATACGTAGTCAGGTGCATGCAGTCAATGTCCAGTTTTAGTCAAACAGGCTGATGTTCGGTTCCACCAGATTCATGCTAATAGTAGGGCAACAAGCCGAGTACAAGTACGTATTAATCCAAGAAGGTCGCATTCATAGCACCGCCGTCTACAGTATGTTATGGAGTATCTTACCTTACGTCCGATGTTCCTGGGGTAAAGGCCGCTAAGATCTCGTGTACCTGGGAAGATCGGCGCTAGCGAATAGCGAAACGTCATAATGATTGATTACTTTATCCCCTAACATTGTTCTACGCCATTGTCTTCATATGACTTCATTCTACCGCATCTGTAAACCTTTGCGCTATTCACCTCGTGCATATCTTTCAAGAGCTCCACATCTGCGTCTGTGCACTCCTTCAGCCTTTTTTACCATGGCCACCTCTAAAAATGCCCTCAATGGTACTAAACGCAAGGCAAACGGCATTGCCAACAGTCTCAGCAAGAGGGTCAAAAATGGAGCCTCAAGACAGGAGGAATACGGCATCATTGACCGCCAATTCTACCCTGCGGAAATGCAGAACGAGCGGTGCAATCAGTACAAAACGAATGCAATTGAACGACCCATCGAAACACTCGAGAAGGCCCAGAAAGAGACTCAGTCCGAGCGGGATAAGGCACCAGTGAAGGACGCTGTAGTACACTGGTTCAAGTGCGATTTACGCATCAGTGATAACAAGGCCTTGCATTTGGCGTCGGAAAAGGCCAAGAGCAGGGGAATCCCTTTGGTATGCATACATATTATTTCACCGCAAGACTACAAGGCACACTTAACCAGTGCTGTACGTGTGGACTTTGTTCTCAGGACCCTGGAAGTTCTCAAGGAGGATCTAGCACGATTGGATATTCCGCTGTATGTTGAAACGGTGGCAAAGCGCAAAGAAATACCAGATCGTATCCTCGGATTGTGCAAAGAATGGGGCGCGAGTCATCTCTACACGAACATTGAGTACGAGGTCGATGAGCTGCGACGGGAGGCATTAATGACCAGGAGTGGGATCGAAAGCGGTGTAGCAGTTCATGCAGTACCCGACACATGCATCGTTGCTCCCGGTGAACTTTCGAGCGGATCCGGAGCCCAGTATTCTGTTTACTCTCCGTGGTTCCGCGCATGGATTGCGTATCTACACACACATCCTCATCAGCTGGACCTCTTTGATCCTCCGAAAAAAAATCCGGATGACGCTCGAAAAAAATTTAAGGATTTGTTCCAATGCGAAATTCCTGAGGCGCCAGAGAACAAAAAGCTCACTGTTGAAGAGAAAACACGCTTCCAAAGTATGTGGCCGCCAGGGGAGCATGAGGCGAGAGATCGGCTGGGTAAATTCCTCTCGGAGAAAGTCCACAATTACGCAGATGCGAGAAACATTCCCGCAGGCAATAGCACAGCAGTTGTCAGTGTTCACTTGGCGTCTGGGACGCTCAGTGCAAGGACTGCGATAGTCGCTGCAAGAGATGCGAATAGTACAAAGAAGCTTGATGGAGGTGGAAAGGGTATCGCTTGCTGGATTTCAGAGGTGGCTTGGAGAGACTTCTACAAGCACGTCCTGGCTCATTGGCCATACGTGTGCATGAACAAACCCTTCAAGCCCGAATATACCAATATTCAATGGGAGTACAACAACGAGCTCTTCCACAAGTGGTGCACGGGAATGACGGGTTACCCATTCATCGACGCAGCCATGCGCCAATTGAATCATACCGGCTACATGCATAATCGTCCCCGCATGGCTGTTGCTTCTTTTCTTGCAAAAGATCTGCTAATCGACTGGCGCATGGGCGAACAATATTTCATGAAACATTTAATCGACGGCGACTTCGCCTCAAATAATGGTGGCTGGGGTTTCAGTGCGTCAACTGGGGTAGATCCGCAGCCGTATTTCAGAATATTCAACCCGTTGCTGCAGAGTGAGAGATTTGACCCTGACGGAAAGTACATTAGGAAATGGGTCAAAGAGCTGGAGGGAATAACGGGAAAGGCGATACATGACCCCTATGGGAGAAAGGAAGCGAAGGCTGCAGCGAATGCCGGGTATCCCAAGATGTGCGTGGATCATAAAGAGAGCAGAGAGAGGTGCTTGAAGAGGTATAAGGAAGGATTAGGGCGAGATACGACTTGATAAAAATAAGAAAGCAACCGCGTCGGAATATTGGATGTGCTTGGTGTATCATTGTTTGAATCTGTACCGCTGTATCAACATAGTATCTTCTAATCACAGTACCAAAGCTCTACACTGAAAATTCCTGTTCTCCAGCATCAAAACGCTCTGAATCCAATACACGTAGTAGAAACGAAATGTCTCGCCCGTATCTGTGATGGAACCGGTGATCTTGAAGACCCCATCTCTTCATAGGCGAGCTTGCATCGCAAAAATCATCTGCGGCCGTTGCAATCCTTCTCTAGACTCAATGGGGGCGCATGAGAAAGGAGAGAAGAGGAGACGATCCCACGAGGTAGGTTCGTGCTGCCTGCGGTGGATGGCCGTTTGGGGGGTGTGGAGGGGTATAAATGTGGGGTTTTGTCCTTCTGTGGAAGGCAGCGATGAGGAAGCGCAGGGAAAGAAAGGGTGGGAGGTATATATGAAAAGGGCGAATCGGAGAATCGCCAACGGCACGTTCGAATTACCAGCTTGGGCGGTTCAATAGCTGATTGTCGCATGCCCGGTCTGTCTTTATCTATATCCTCCTCCTCACAGCAAGCACAACCCATCGCCTACCACCCATGCCCCAAACGAGCACCATCCTATCAAAACCCAATCAGCTAAACAGATCCCCCTCACCAACCCCATCACACTCACATAATACTTTTCTTCGTCTTCTCCTCTCCCTTCTCCAATCTCTACCGCTGCGAACTCCCACTCCACACATTCTTCACCAACCCATCCCTCTGCGCCAACCGGTTCAAACTGTCGTCCCCCTCGCCCATGGCCCGCACGAAGCCGCACAGCGCGTACACCTGGTTCTCGCCCGTGTAGCGGCCGCTCTCGTCTACTTTGCCGACGGAAATTTGGACGGAGGCGTGGTCTTTGGCTTTAATGATGCGGTTGGTCGCGGAGCATTTGCGGGGGACGTAGCTGGGGGAGGTTTGTTAGTTTGGTGTGGGGGTTTTGTTTTGGGGTGGGAAGAGGGGGAGAGGGGAATGGCGAAAGGAAATGGAGGGGGCGTACAGGTCGACGAGCTCGCCTTTGTCGTTTTCCATGATTGTGGTTTGTTTGTTTTCGTTTGGTGGGGAAGTATATTGTTGCGTACGTACTTGGATTTATGGAGGGAAAAGGTTTGGTGTGGTGTCTCGCTTAGCGTCTTGGCGTGACAGGCCCATGAGATACCAAGGTTAGTAGGGTGGACGACGGCTGGCTATATGACAATATCAAACCTGATTTTTTTTTTTCTTTTTCGTATACCATTTATCTGATATCCAAATACTTTCTATACTTCCCTAATACTCGTATAAGTCTATAGATTAATTAATTACTTTCTATATAATTTTATATAGTTATAGAATTAATAAGAGTAGTAGCTAGGCCTAAATAGGGCTAGCCTTAGCGCGTAAAAATTTTTCTTTATATAAAGATTCTACTTTCTTTCTTTTCTTCTTTTTTACTAATACTATTATTACTACTATTAAGATAAATAATAGATACCTATCTCTCTAATTATATAAGTATATAGCTAACTAGCTCTATACGAAGCTTCCTCTACTACTATTATTATTATTACTAAATAAGTTACTATACCCTTATATTTTAAATATCTAAGTATATAACTAACTAGATTTATAGTACTACTACTATAACTATATTATTAGGTAAGTAATAAATACCTATCTTTCTAATTATATAAGTATTTAGCTAATTAGCTCTATACGAAGCTCCCCTCTACCGCTACTATTACTATTATTACTATTACTAAGTAAGTAGCTTTCTCCCTCTACTATAGATACTATATTATAGTTATAATAATAGTACTTATTAAAGTACTTTATTAATTTAGACTTTATATAATAATACTACTACTATCTCTATTAATCTATTAAGCCCCTCCCTACTACTATTAATATATATATAAAGCTATTATTTTATCTTACTATCTTTACTATTTCTCTTACTACTTAAGTTAGTTAGCTAACTTTATATAATAGGGCTCTTATTATCTATAATATAATTTTAGTAACTTTAGCTAGTACCTTTACTAATTAATACTCTATCCTTCTAATAGGATAGTAGTAGATATAAAGATAGATATATATATCTAGATAGCTTATAGTCCTAGCCCTTTTAGATATAGATATAATATTTATACTTAGTATAATCTTACTATATTAAATAGAATTATATTATTCGAGCTATATTAATATGATCTTAATCTAAAGTCGAGGGTAGGTACTACCGCGTACTTATTATTAATATTAAAGGGGCCTAGGTCTCTACCTCTTCCTAAAATATCGCTACCTTCTAGAGTACTTTAATAGAGTATATACTAATTATAAATAGTAGGATTATAGCCTCTAATACTTTTAGAATAATAATAGAGATAATAGATTAGATAATTATCGCCTACTATCTTATAGCGGCTCGAGATCTCGATCTCCGGGGGATAATCGCGGGCTAATCCGGTAATAGCTACTAGGGCTAAAGTAGAAAGAGAGGAAGCTATTAGGCCCTTTAGGATTATAGAGGAACCCTATAGTTCTCTAAAGTACGTATAAAAAGTTTTATTTCTATTTATTTATCTATTTATTTATTATATATTAATATATATCTAATATATTATTTTATATTTAAATAACGAGCCTATATCTCTATATAGTATTTAAGACTAATAACCTTTATCTTTATATAAGATAAAGCTAAGTTAGGCTCTTTATATAAAGTAGTTAATATTAGATAGAATAGAAAGTAATAGATTAGAAGTTTAAATTAATATATTATATTTATATAAGATACCCTTATTAAAAATAATCTAAATATAATCCTAAAAGTAGAGATATACTCCGAGTCTTATTAAAAGATACTCTACTCTAAGACGCCTTTATACGAATACCCCTAGTAGTATTAGTATATATCTTATTTAGAAGATAGTAAACTTATTAAGCCTTCTTTTTTCTACTCTTTCTTTAATCTTCTTACTTATTTTAATCCCCCTTAACCTAGTTAAGGGGCCTTTATCCTAATCTTATATAACCCTATCTATCCTTTAGAGGAGGGGAAGAAGATATTAGAAGAGAAGATTATATAAATATCTTATTATTTAATAGTACTCTTAATATTACGTACTTATTATTTATTAATACTCCCGATTATACTTTATTATCGATTATCCCTTTCTAGAAGGAGGGGGTAGGAGACGAAAGCTTAGAAAACTTAAAAAAAGATAGAGGTAACTAAGTAGAAAGTAGTACTATATAATCTATTAATTATATAGGGGTAAAAGGCTTAATAGAGATCTTATCTTTATTATTTAGTAATAATAAAACCTTATATTAAGATCTCTTATAGATAAGAGGTAATCGTATAGAGGAAGAAAGCTTAGGGGGAAATTAATAGATATTATATTAATATTATATAGATTATAGAGATTATCTATATTACTAGGATTATATAGATTATAGTTCCTATTTAATCTCCTTTTTAATCTCCTTTTTGATTTTAGCTTACTTCTCTTACTTCTCTTATTTAATCTTAATCTAAGGGGAAAAGATATTATCTAGATCCTTATACTTTATACGAGAATAATATATAAATCTCTAGATAATTAGGATTATAAGATACTCCTTTTCCCTATTACCTTATCGATTAAAATAGTCTTCTTTAAGAAGCTCTTTAGTATTTCGTATAAGAGATATACTTATAGATAGCTCTACTAACTCTATATTCTTTAACTATAATCGTATAAGATATTACTTAGAAATAGAGCTAGTATTAAAGAGGTAGTATAGCCTAGGGCGTTTATAAAGGATATCCTTAAAGATAAAGTCCTAATAACTTATAATTATATAATAGAGAATTATTATTATAGTCGAGTCTAAAGAGATATTAGTTAATTATATAATATAAAGATAGAATATATATCTATCTTCTTAATCTTAATAGTCTTAGTTAAACCGGGAATCTCTTTATTATTAATAATAGTAGTCTATATTATTTATAGGATAATAGTAATATTCGTACGAGTATAATTTAATATTAAAGAGACTAATTTCTTTCTAGATATAAGGTACTAGATAAGACTACTTTAATATATATCCTTAACTATCGTACTCTAAGTATAGAATATAAATCGAGGCTCTAGTAAGGGAGATCTATAATTATTATATAAAGGCTATTTTAGTTAAGAGTATATACTTCGCTATTAAATATACTAGTATTATAATATAGGATCTTCTAGTACCTTTATACGAGAAGGCTTTAGGGAATCGTCCGGAATATTAATAATCTAATAGATCTTAGTATTAAATAAGAAAGAGGTAGCTAGATTATATAAAGTAAAGATTTAGAGTATTATAATCTTTATATTATTATATTAATTAGTAATATATATTACTAGTTATACTATATCTTAGTATCTAGGAGAAAATAATATTAGAGGAAAATATAATCTCTAAAAAAAGAGAGAGACTCGTATAAAGAAAAAATAAAGAAAGATAGAGTTATATAAAGATAAAATAAAGTATCTATATTAACTTTATAAAATCTCTTTAGACTTCTAAATCTACTTTATAAACCCTTTATTAGGACCCTCTCCTTAAAGCTCTATCTATTATATATCCTCTACTAATTATAGATCTAGACCTTACTAATCTACTATATTATCTAGATATTTATAAAATCTAAGTTAAGGCTTAAGACCTTAGATTATTTAGTAGCTAACCTCTATACGAAGTATATAATAATAAGCTAGCTATAGTAATTACTATTTATTTTTAGAGATCGGAGGTAGTACGTATAAATTAAAATCTTACTAATATAGAAAGATATTATATTATTTTAATATAAAGGGTAGAAGATACTTATCGGGATCTATAGCTTTATTAATAATTATTTCTTTATACGAAGATATATAAAGATAGAGAAGTATTATTAGTAGTATATATTAAATCCCTATATAAAGATAGAGATATTTAGAATATATACTATATATAAGAATAGA